>ARYC01001010.1:0-114281 GCA_000711775.1 Oxytricha trifallax | reverse complement strand
GCCTTTGCCTCGATCTCCCTGCGTTAGTCTCATCATCTTCTCTGCACTAAAAGGGACAAGTAAATCTGGGGAATGGGGGTACTTACTTTTGATATTTGCAAAAAGGTTTTTTTTTGGAAAAAGTATTGCAGTCGATATTGGGGTAAAATCGAGCCTGGCGGGCAGCCAGTGGCACCACTTGAACTGCGTCGGTCTATCTCACGATGGTGGAAGTTCGGACTCAGACATCTATCACGGGGCCGATATAATTGAGTATCAGAATTTGGAAAAAGGCCTTTGAGTCCCCCCAAATGACTTGAAGATTTTAATAAGTTAATCCTTAAATCAGACATTCTCGAGGCCCAGGTGGTTGAGGTCGGCTATTAATGCCCGTAGGTACCCCTGTGGGAGCCAACGCATGTCCATGCGCGATATTTGCACAGCCAGGTCTCTGATATACTTGCTCAGTTGTTGCCCCACCACCCCTTGGGGAGTCCCTTGTCTTGGGAA
The DNA here is from genome assembly GCA_000711775.1 of Oxytricha trifallax. Lineage (NCBI taxonomy): Eukaryota > Ciliophora > Spirotrichea > Sporadotrichida > Oxytrichidae > Oxytricha > Oxytricha trifallax. The sequence goes on along the minus strand of ARYC01001010.1, from coordinate 113,792 downwards.
TGCAGTGCTTTTCCTCTGCCGAGAGGGCTCCTTCCTCCAAAGGGGTCTGCAAGCGGTTAGCGGAATCTCATTGTTTCTATAAGATATAGTATTACAAATAATTTTACTGTTAGGGAGGCTCAAGAGTCCTGAGTCAATCTGACAAATATTCACGAATCTCTTAGTTAGTAGATAATCTTATTAGCGAAAGCGATGTCGTAATTGCAACTGAACTACCTGGAAGTGCAGACCAAGCTCAGCAGCAAGCGGGATATGTATCTCTTTCTCACGCAGGACTGCGTGGCGCACCTGCCAAGCCTCAAGCAAACCAACTCTTATTTCCTAAGTGCAATTCTAAAGGGTGAACGAAATGTAAGTCATGCAGATGATTTGAGTGCTTAAACTCCTTTGTATAGTACACCAGGAGGGATCAGGTCATGGTGTGGACGGTGCAGTTGATCGAGAGGACCTCTATAACAAGGTATTTGGGGTCTCTTAATGTCTCTCTTATTATTAGGTAAGTCACCACCCCATGATGACACTCCTTCAGATTGATCTGCACATCCATCAAAGGACAGTACTGAGGGCGAGTGATTCGTTTGCGTGAATTCCATTTACAGTGAAGAGAACATGTGCTTGCTTATAGTAGTCTGTTTGATTTAGTTCTAACGTATGTATTAAATAGGGACCCCACCTCTAACCTTGGGCACGCCCTTTAACGACTCTAAATGCTTCTTATCACCAAGCGCAGGATCTAAGGCTCCTATAGGGTCCCTTCTTTCTCGATTGGTGTCCTTAATGCAAGCTCAAGGCTCTGCTTTCCAGCATGGCGCTCGATCTCCTTCGCAATGTGGACCCAGTGGTGATTGACTGTGTGTGCGTTGAAGAGGGTCTTCAGGATCTCCACGAAGCTTTGATTGGGGTGCTCTTTGAGGGAGATGCTTTACAGTAGACATGTAATCTTCGGGGCCAGCTCCCACCATCTCATTGTGGGCTCTTCGCCCAGCTCAAGGTCCGTGCCTGGCGGCAGCACGGAGGGCGAGGTCAGAGGCGTCTCGTAGTGGTTATGCATGTAGGGCTAGGTCGAAGCCATTAGGTCTGAGTACAACAGCTATTAGGAATAATTTTTAACTTTGATTAAATATATTAAAATCCTTAAATACTCACTTTAGAAATTTGGTTCCTTGTTGATTTGTGATAGAAGCCCTTATATATATATATATATTAGTACCCTTGTTAATAAATGAAAAGCAACAAATATTAATAATAATTTCTAATCAATTCAAATTTAAATTAAAATTATCTAACTTTCAAATTCAAAATAAATTTACTCTTTTATATCAAAAAGACAAGTAGATAAAAAAAAATTGAAGAAAAGCACTTAATTTTTAATTTATACTTATTTAATTCACATAAAACCTGCATTAACCTCTGATAAGACCCCAGCTATAACCTGAAAATCAAATTACTAAACATCTAATTAAGGGGTTTTGGGGGTTTTGATTGTCAAAATAAAGTATATTTATAAAATGCTTAGGAAATCACAATTTTAGAATAAATAAATACTGCCAATATAATAATAATAATAGGTATCATTCTTTTTATAAAGATATTTTATCTTTATCTGTGACTTAATAAAATTAAAAAATGATTAATTTAAACATTATCTAAGTTGGCTTATTATTAGATTTTAAAAAATTAAGAAATCTAAAGTCATTTCCTTCTTTAAGATTTTCATTTAATTTAAAATTATTTAAATTACTGTTAAAAAAAATAAACAAGAAAAGTGAAATAATTAAAAACATGTTGTTATATTCAAAATTTAGAATTTAGAATGTATCAATATTTTTTAATTGATAAAAAAATAAACTTCAGAAATAAAACAGATAATCTTTTTTTCTTTGAATTTCTTGTGTTAACTGGAATTATTTCAAATTTAGTACAATTTATACTTTAAACTTATATTTTTTATCTTTATTTGTAATGTTGCAAAATTTATTTACTGAATCAAAGATGTCCTATTCAAAAATTTAAAGAAACAAATAGATACCAAAAATAATGCCTCTAATTACCTTTAATATATCTAATAACTTTAATTGTCTAAAAGGCATTAAAGAATTGACTTAAAAGCTAATTCATAAAAAATTAAGATTAAAAACGGTGGCAAATAATTTCAATAAATTGCTAAATTAAAATTTTTCAAGCATTCCAGTAAGTAGAATATGTTGATAATCCTTTTTGTTATAATTTATTCTTAATACTAAACATAAAGTTGATGTGAAATCAATTAGATTAATTAAATAAATGCTTCCCATTATTTATAGTTTTAGTCATAAAAAAATATAAATAATCAAGTTATTAGCATGCTATATGCTAGATGTATGTCTCAATGTACTATTAAAAATTTTATTTTTATTACTAATTTTTAAATTAAATATCAATCGCAATAATGCTTAGACTGACTTTCTTTTTCTCCTTTAACACTATAAACTGCATCATATAATTCCTGATCATTTTCCACCATTTTACCACCTTTTACCATTCGATAAATAACTATATTCAAGTTTACTATATTCGGTTTTTTTAGGCATATTCGAAGAAAGTATTGTTATATAAACTATAGAATATATTTAAACAGAGATTGATTTAAAGGATCCTGAAATAAGAAATAATACAATGCATATTTAAAACTTGATATATTATATAATTGTATTTAGATAATATTAGGCAATTATTATGATAGGTGTTTTTGAATTAAAAAATTATATTAAATTACACGATTAAATGTTGTTTATTTATTTTAACATACTAAAAATAATTATGAATATTTGTAAAAGTATTCATAATTAAGCGAGTAAAGAGGATTGAAAGAGAGTATACATAATTAATGAACAGTTTGATCTTAATAATAGTAAAATCTATTAAATATTATTTCAAATGTATAATATTCTTGATGATTTCCATCTTGAGAATCAAAACCCCTTAATGAAGTTTATAATTGGAATGATTTGTAGGGTATAGTAGGAGTCTTATTGGGTTTAATAGAGTATTTCAGCCAATTTAAAAAATAATAAAAAAAATAGCGAAATTTAGAGTTTATTTATAATGAGAAATATTTATATTTACTTCTCAGCTTCGGTATGTTACAAGTATTTTAATAGATAAAGTCAAACTTGTATTGAATTATGCAGCTATTAATAAGCTCATATACAAGAGTGACTCAAAACTTAAAGTATCATTGCTTGTTACCACTTTAAAATTATAACTCGGACTTAGAAAAACACTCTGCAAGAAAATAAAAGTTCTCTGAGACCTATATTGACTACCTCTGCAATTCGAAGATTTTGAAATATTGGGCATACTTTCCTCTTGATTAGCGAACTGTATGTTTCTCATCGCAAGTTTCCTGACATGCGTATCTCTCCTTAAACTATTGATAATATTTATTGACAAAATGACATTACTTTCAAAACTTTCAACAGAGTGAAAAGATTTATTGATTTACTGCCATTTTATATTAATAATTTATAATTATATATATTTATATGCATTGAGGTAATACTAATATCATCAAGTTCATATATGCTAATGAAACGGTATTTAAATTAAATGAAGTGATTCATGCTCACTCTATTAAGCGAGAGTAGTATATAGAGTTCCTACATAAACTTAAAGAGAAGTATATCAACTAAGAAATCATCTTTTTTGTTGATAACTTATCAGTTCATAAGACTAAGGAGTCTAAGAAAGCTTATGAAGAGTTAAAAATAACTCCTGTATACAACAACATTCCTTATAGCCCATAATTTAAAGGAGTTGAATTTTTCTGGAGTTAAATCAAGACTTACTACAAGAAGCTACTACTGTATCATCTTATGCATGATTTACCAATCGATACAGTAAACTTAATACAAAGTAGTTGCAAGAGAGTGAATAAAGATAAGACTACGATATGTGCAAGGAAAGGGAGAATGAATGTTTATTAATAAGTCTTAGACTTAAATGAATGAAATAGTTGACATATTAAATGGGCCCCTAAAAGGATTAGGCTTCTCTTTATTTAGTTCCTCTTAAGGCTTGACAGGCCCTAAGTTTCTTCTCTTACTGCCATCTCCTGTATTTATGTTCAAATCTTCTGCCTTTTAAACATCTTTATAAAGTCTCTTGTTAACTTAATGAACTGTCTGCTGTTTTCTATCTCTATGAACCTTAGCATGCTCTTTCATAAGATATATACCAATGCCAGATTTTCCTAAAAAGTTATATGTCAAAGCTTATTTGAAAGATAAGGATGCTTCTTAAGTTCCTCTATCCAAGCTGAGCTTATTTATGCCTTACATTTTCTTCTAGTCTTCATGAGAGATAGAATATCGTTTCTTATGAGCTTCTTCAATTATTTCTCTGAGATACTCCTCTTTTATTGTACCAAGATACCCAAAGAAAAAGTTCCTCTCTGGTAGTTTATTAGAGAGTTGTTTCTTGGTAGGAAGATAAACTACAACTTCCTCATCTTGCATGGCATCTTCATAAAGATTAGTGACTGAAATCTCAAGGTAGTTGGGAGTTTTAATTTGTTTGATCTCTTTTTTAATAAAAACTTTCTTCACCTCTCAGAGTATTGCTTTTAAAAATGAAATTTTGGCACCTTCCATCGTTGGAAAGAATAAATAAACTGCATAATATATTATTAGTCATCAAGAAACTTCACTATTTTAAGTAAGGTATCAATATAGATCTTCTTTAATTCTGAATATTGATATCATTTGTTGACTCTCAATAAATTTCATTTGGTCATTAAGTGATTCAAATCTTTTTTCCTCTTCCTATAAATGAATTTTAAATTATAATTTATAGACTTCTGGATCCAATTGGTTAATAATTACTATTAAATATGGATATCATATTGAAGGTCCATCTGGTAAAGATACGTCGAGAAAGATGGCAGAAGCTGTAAATAACTTCAAAGAATGATCTCTAATTTTATCAATGTAATTTCCTTAAATTATTATTTATTTAATTAGGACTTGTCCTAACTCTGTATAATTTCAAATTACTACAAATTTAATAGTACCAAAACTAAATTATACCTAGTTTTAAACTAATGAAGATTTAATGGAAAAGTTTTAAAATGGTTAAAAACCGAAATAGTACAATAACCAACATAAATTTTTCTAAGTTGGTATAAAAATCAATATTATTATGTATAATATTAGAAAATTTATAGTTTTAAACTTAGTATAAAATCAAACATTATTGTTGCAGTGGCAGCTCCTTTTCAAAGTTACTAAAATCGATGAAGTTATTTAAGCTTAATAATAGAATAATAATTTTAATTTAAACATGGCGGTTAACTTAATTGCAAAGAAGCTTCTCTTAGCTATGGATAATCAAAGTGAAACTCTGGCTAAACTAACATACCAAAGATCATCTACATTGACAAGGAACCAGTGCTTAGAGCTCTTGAGTTTGAATTAGAGGTTTTTACCTTAGAAATAAAGAAAAAAAAACAAAGTGTAGAGATGGGTATTTAAACACTAATCGAATATGCTTAGGAGTTAAAAGAACAGCTACCATTAGATTATTTCTTTACATTTGATTCTAGATTGAAGAGGCACATCAAAGAGATATACTCTGATAGAGCTATGATATATTTCAAGCACGATAAAGTAAATGCCAGGTATTAATTCAAATCTTGTATGAAGTCCTTATCCATTCAGCAAAATTTAAGAAACACATGCAATTGCATAATTTAAGCGAGTTCTTGATTGAGGTAAAGAAACTAAAAATACCAGCCAATTGATAGTCTAATATTATTGAGTCATTAAAAAGAGAGACTCAAGAGATAGAAACTGTATGAATTGACGAATCAATTAATTGAACACTATTTTATAATGCTTCAAAGATAAAGCAATGAATATACCTGCATTTATTGCAGTTGATATTAGCTGCTGTATTAATAACAATTTGCATATTAACTGCCAACAAAACCAAAATTGGTGATTGATTATTATGCATCAGCAAGGTGTATCTTTTTAGCTATCTCATTAAGAATGAGCTGTACTAAAAAGAGTTTGCCAACGAATATGTTATTCTTATTGAGGCATAGAGAAGAGATTGCAAGAACTTGCTTAAGCTAGATAGTGTCATTTTAAGCTATGATTTTATCACATTAAGGCTTAATAAATATGAAATAACTCTGAGAGATTATCAAAATTAAAACAGATAGCCTGATAATTTGAATGATATTATATATCATATATAATAAAGGGTGTTAAGGAATTGCATAAACTTGGATATGTTCATAGAGATTTGAAGCCTGAAAATCTTATGATAAACTTCTGCCCTTTATAAGTAGTTGTAATAGATTTCAACAGAGCCTTAAGAAAAAGATAATACATTAGCAAAGGTTCTTAGGAAAACTGGAGACTTCCCAATCAGAAAGAAATGGACTAATAATTTTGTTTATTGTGATGTATAGCAATCGGAGCTTTTGTATTAGTTAAAGAATGATATGGAAAGTATGGCTTACTTTGGTATAATGTAAGATTAGAAAAGTAATCAATAAGTTAATCTTAGAATCGTATCATGTAAGAGAATTTATGCAAGGAAATAAAAAGGACAGTAGAGATGATAATAAACATTTCTCCCACCTATCCTAGATAAATATTAGATGAAATACATGAGCCACTTGAAGAGCAAAATTGGAGAGGTATAACAATGGCAAGCAAATAAATTCATTTTAATTAAAAAAACTAATATTCATAATGAATTTATTAAATTCACATAAAACCTGCGTTTTCTCTATTAACCTAAATAAGACCCAATCTATACTCTACAAATTAATAAATTTATAAACCTCATTAAGGCGTAATGAATAATCATTATTTCTTTAAACATACCTCCCTACTTCATCCCCCACGCATACCTTTCACTCCCCCCACGCTAACCCTCCCACCCGCCACGCTATAATTTATTATTATTTTTAACTTTACTCGCCCATAAATTTTATTTATTAAAGCAACAAAATATTTATCCTCATGTTTTGAAATGAACTCTATCATGATATCTCGTTCAAATAAGACTATATAAAAAAAATATACAATAAATTTACTCCAAACCTTATTTTCTAACTTGCTTTAATTACATATGATTTTAATCCTTAATAATTTTCACACCTTGGTCACCCTTTTATATATATGCTTTTAAAGGAAAAAATTCTCAAAAGTATATATTAATTATCATTATTTTTTCAAATCATTTTCATTGGCTAGCATAGGCTAGCTACACTCTTTTATTTTTAATATTTCTTATCTATAAAATCTGCTTCTATCAACTTAATTTTAAATATCAATTTTATAATCTATTTTATTTATATTTTTTCTTATTTTTGTCATCTAATTACTTGTGTGGGAGTGTGTCGGTCTGTGTAAGTAAGTCAAGAGAAATCAATAAAAGAGATCAAAAATTTATTTAAGATTTCTCTATATAATTATCAATAATATTAATTGTATATATATATTCATATTAATTAGGGCCATTAATTATCAAAAATGGTATTTGGTTTTCTATAGGAATTAACCAACCCAATCATTTTATTCTTAGAAATGGTAGAGATAGAATATAGGTTCTCTTGAGTATTTAGCTTTCGACGTACACCTGAGAGCGTAATAAGACTGTTAGCGACCGGACGGATTCCAACCCAATATGTGCTTCTAAAATCATAAAAAATAATCGTTTGCTCAATCTCCAATATTTTTTCTCTCTTGTGCTCCTTGTGCACTCACCGAATATATTTGCTAATAATAATACTAGAAAATATATATTTTTATTCAAATTAAATTTGCAGTTTATAGGTCTAATCTATTGTTAATAAATATAATTTAAAGGTAAATTCATTAAAAATACTTTTGACCTATTGAATGCAACTTTTATTTTAATAAATAATATATTTAATATAATATAATTAGATGACAAAAATAAGAAAAAATATAAATAAAATAGATTATAAAATTGATATTTAAAATTAAGTTGATTGAAGCAGATTTTATAGATAAGAAATATTAAAAATAAAACAGTGCATGCTAGCCAATGAAAATGATTTGAAAAAATAATGATAATTAATATATACTTTTGAGAATTTTTTCCTTTAAAAGCATATATATAAAAGGGTGACCAAGGTGTGAAAATTATTAAGGATTAAAATCATATGTAACTAAAGCAAGTTAGAAAATAAGGTTTGGAGTAAATTTATTGTATATTTTTTTTATATAGTCTTATTTGAACGAGATATCATGATAGAGTTCATTTCAAAACATGAAAATTAATATTTTGTTGCTTTAATAAATAAAATTTATGGGAGAGTAAAGTTAAAAATAATAATAAATTAAAGCTTGGCGGTGGGAGAGTTAACGTGGGGGAGAGTGAAAATGGGGATTAATGCCGCCCTAACAATTATTAGTAGACATTCAATTAAGATCTGCGCTCAATCATTTCAGCATATTTTTAACTTAAAAAAAAAAGATTCATCAGTTGCTCAGTCGAATCTTAAGCTGCTAATCTGAAAATTCTACTTAAAGAATAACAATATTTTATTGCTAGAAATCTTATAAAATTGTATATCTTCAATAAAATTAATCATGCAAAGTATTGATAATTATATAAGTTTACGTTTAAAATTAATAATAAATATAGTTGTAATTTATAATTTTAAACGTAAACTTATATAATTATCAATACTTTGCATGATTAATTTTATTGAAGATATACAATTTTATAAGATTTCTAGCAATAAAATATTGTTATTCTTTAAGTAGAATTTTCAGATTAGCAGCTTAAGATTCGACTGAGCAACTGATGAATCTTTTTTTTTTAAGTTAAAAATATGCTGAAATGATTGAGCGCAGATCTTAATTGATTGTCTATTATTATAATGATTCAAAACCCCATTCCCCTTTTAAGTTTTATATATATATATATATATTATATTTTTTAAGGTAATGTTGGAGATTAAGGATTATTGGAATGAAATGAGCATCTTTTCAATTCCTATTTTTTAAAAATAATAAGCATTTTTTGAAAGAAACTTTTTTGGACACCCTATGGGTATGTAGGGTTAAAAAATCATTGAGAACTTTAATTCTAAATTTTAAATTTATATATACTGTTTTTAATATTTTTCAATTTTTCCATAAAGATCTATATTATTAATCTTTTTTTAAGTTCATAAGAAACGCTACAGTATCTCTCCTGAAGAAAAAGAGAAGCAAGAAATAAAATCAGCGAGACCTGGCTATAGGAACTGCAGAAGCATCCATTCATCTCTAGTAAGCTTAGTCTTTTAATTTTATAGAAAAACTTACACTGCTATATATTTGATGAAAGAGCGCAGCAAATTTAAAAAGAGAGAGAAAATCTCTAGTAAAGCATGTATTGAGTAAGATATTCTTCAAAGATTTATTAAAGTCAGACGAGATGAACATAGATGCAGGAGTTGGCACTAAGAGAAGAAACATAGGCCCAAGCAAGCCTTAAGAGGAAGAAAAGAAAGAGAAGCCAAATCCCTTTACGGGTTAATTTAATATGTGAACTTATTCATTCGCTTAAATCTAAAACTTATTTATAAACACAAAATCTCCCTTCTCTTGCGCATACTTTAGCTTTTTCATCGCTGACTCTCTTAGCAGCACTCTTAATAAAATCGACTGTATCTATCTTTAAATCATGCATCAGATGGTAGAGCAGCAATTTCTTATAATGACCTTTCAATAACCCCCAATATAATTCAATTCCATTGAACTAAGGGCTGTAAGGAACATTAAATACAGGTGTTATGTTTAGCCTTTCATATTCCTTTCTTGAGTCTTTAGTTTTATGAACTGACAAGCTATCAGCGAACAGAATAATCTCTTAGTCAGCGTATTAGTCTCTGAGTCAATGTAATAACTTAATATATTAATTAGTCTTTATCGAACGAGGGTGAATAACATAAGTCTTGAGGCCATTATCTTCACTTATTCCACCAAGAATTGAATGAGTTTAAACCTTAACTTTTTAATCACACACTTCTATGTTACTATGCCTCTTGTACCAAGCCCTTGATATGAAGGTATTGAATGTAAATACAGCTTCATCAGCGTGTATGAACTTAGTATTATGGTCTTAAGACCTCTGCATTTAATCGAATATATATATTAAATTATCCTTACAAAATGTAAAATTAAAGTCGATCACTCTCTTAATGCGATTGACTGTCTTGAAAGATATTAATTTATTTTATAAATGCTAGCTATAGACTAAGCAAAGATGTGAATGAAGCTCATGAAATTAGCGAGGAAACATTACAGCTTCTAGGCGAGAGAGAAATAAGCCCAGTACTTGAAAGTCTTGTAATTAATAAGATAGACAATATGATGCTGATATAATTTTTAAAGTCTCTTATGTTTAGAAGGAAGTTGCTATCTTTTAAAATTCAAGACTAACAAGCAGTGAGATATTACAGTAGCAGGAGATTTATGAACTGCCTTACTATAGAAGTGTAATTTAATAGAGGATTGAGTTATTCACTATAATAATCACATCCGTAACGCAACTTAAACAGCAGATCTATGGACCCCAAACCTCGCAATTAAACACTAATTCACAATAAATTTAAACCCTAATCCCCTTAATAAACCATATTAAAACCCTCATAAAGTAAGCCTTAATAGTCAACTATTATCAATAATAAACTATATCAAACTACTTCAGGGGATTTGGGGTTTTGAATTTAAATTATATCTTTTTAAATTCAATGCCAATATAGAGTTAACCCAACAGTAGCATGAGATTTATGGAGCAGCCTCGATATAGACGCGTAAATTAGAATAGCCTTGAGATTACTCTAATCATCACACCCATAACAAAATTTAAACAATCAATTTATATACTTACTGCGATATAATTACCAATTATTTCATATTCTCAATTAAATTACAGGTATTTAACTATTATCCCCAAATCAAACCCTAATAAAGTATAGCTTAATAGTCTCCTTATACCAGTCAAACTACTGAAAGGGTTTAAGGTTTTTGAAATATTTATATATAAAAGAGTAAGTATTTTTTAAATAAGGAAGGTGTTAATTTAAATTTGAATTTAAAATAAATATTGTATTTTTATTATAATAAGAGATTTAGCAGCTTTTAATTTAATCAATCAATCAATATCGTATAAAATATATACATATAGACCCTTAATCAAAAAACGAAAAGCTACCAAATTTAATGTTTGATTTGACTTAAATATTGTTCCAAATTAAACCATATTACTAACAGCAATAAAGGCTGCCTCCCTTTGACAGTAATCTAATCCAAAATGGCAAGGAATATACGACAAGTACTATTTGCTTCCAGTAGTGACACACTGGCCTGTACTAACAGCGGGGAGTCCAGCTGGCATTTGTGCAGTGGAAGAGGGGAATGAGGCCATAGACGCATTTGCCATTTACTGTAACACCATTACAAGCATCAATATCACATGGATGCTATAAAGTACCAGTGTCTTAGTATGATCTAACGATCATGTGAGCTTCTCTTTCGATAGCGAAAATACATGTGACTCTTTGAGCAGTAGGAAGGCTGGTGTAAGCGTATTTTAAAAAGTCCTTAGTGCATTGTAGGTAAGAAGATTATGATGTGGCAACTTCGTTCGAGCCGAGACTATTGGTATAAGCGCCAGGACTTAATGTGTAATAATGATAAAAAGTCATGTATTCGGCTGCTGCCTAAACATATGTCAACTTCTATCCTCTTGCCATCTGTGACTGTTCCCATTGGTGCGAAGAAGTCATATAAATGCTCTGAAGTGCCAGAGTGGATGGGAACCCTATTTATTGAGACGCCAATTAGCGCAGAGCGCACAGTAAACTGCTTAAGGATTCCTTTGCCTCTTTATTGGTAAGACCATTCCATCTCTAATTAACCACTTTAGATCATTGAAGAAATCCGCTTAGGCGCCTTACATAGCAAGATAGAGGAAAGAGCTTAGCCCAAAATGGAATGGGCATCAGGCTAGAGAGATTAGCAGTGTTAAGATTAATTTGGTCAAAATCATCGTCACAACTACCAAGTAAATGTGCTTCAGGGCGTCGCTAATGGCATAGGGTAGTCCCCCAAAAATGGATCCTCACATATCTCAGTTCGCAGACACTTATCTAAGTTTGAGACTCCATCTCCTTAGATTAGAACATGGAGAATCGCTTGGTGCCGCTGACTATCCCCCCAGTCGAAGATCTTCCCGTGTTATTGTTTGCAGTGCTGGTTGGTAAAAAATGTCGAGATTGCCTCATGTGATCACCAAACTCCAGCTGATGAATTAGTCAATGGGGAAGAGGAGAAACTCGTAAATTGGGTGTTTATTGAGGATGTAGAGCAGAGAAGCGCGAGAGAAGAGAAGATGGCAGATTCCAACTACAGAAGAGGATGTAGGGTTAACCCCTAAGTCTGCAGAGTTGACTTCAGAGCACAAGACAAAGATGGCAGATGCCTTGTAGGTAGACCAGAAAGATAGAGTTCCGAAGAGTAACAATAAGTCGACGATGAAGATGGGGGTTTCAACCTCTCAGAGCCAATCCACAATAAACTTGGTTGAAGAACCATCAAAATGGAGGACTTGAGCCCACATTGGATTTTTTAACAGATCTATCAGCACTTTGAAAGCAAACAATTAATAAGATGATGTTAGAGTTGATCAATCTCGGCAATTTTAAATCGAAGAATGAAATGGATCAAAAACACTGAATCCTTTTAGAAATATTTGAGATTTTTTTTTTACAGTAATGCTTCTATATATGATATCTCAATCTATCATTTTTAATTAAAATGTTTATTAATCATATTTTTCACATACTTTTATTTACTCAAAAAATTCTTTGATTAACACAGTTATTTATATACTTATTGCAACATTTTTCTAAATTATTGATAATCTATTATAAAATAGTCAATATTTTAAATACTTTGGTAGTTAAAAAGTTTTATTATTTATAATTTTATAAGAATTATTATTATTGAAATGTTGAAGAATTTAAAAATTATTAAATAATTTTTATAAAAATTATAAGTTTTTTTTAAAAATAAAACAGTATTTATATATACTTATGAATTATCCAATAAAATGATAATTATTTTGTGTATATTTTTTTATATAAATTATTTTATTTATTAATTAACAATCAATAAATTAAGATAATTTTATTATGATTTATGAGATTTTTAATTCATAATTGGGATTTTCTCAATAGTATTATTGGCGATCATGATTAATTTAAAATTTTCATGAGATATTTTGAGTTAGAAAAATTACAGAATACTTATAAATCAAATATATGATACTAAATTCCGTAATTATTTATGAAATTATTAAAAATAATTATAATAATCCTCATTTATACACTATATTACAAAAATTAAAGAACTAACAAACTGCTTATTTCATTATTTATTAGTTATTATAATAATATTTAAAATTTATATATTTTTATTCATTATTTGATAAAACTATAAGAATTGATCATTATATTTAATATGATATAATAATAACTTGAAGCTATTCAATATTATTATTTTCAATGTCATTTATCATTAGGAAAGTTATTGACTATTGCCAGAAAGCTGTGTATATGTGGTCAGATTGTGCTGTTATTTTACAAAACCTTGTAACTCTTATAAATACCTCGCTTAATTTGGGCATATAGAAGTTTTAAATATACATATATCTCAAGTCCATAAACAATTTGCGGTGATAATTCCATATATGGGCCTAAGAAAATGAAAAGCAAGTTATATATAGATGAAAGTTAAGATATGATTAGAAATTATCAAAATAAGTATACTTATTAATATATTAACTTAAATTAATAAAAATGAAAATAACTATAATTAAATAGATTATTAAGAAATAAATTTGCTTAAAAATAACTTTATTTATCTATATTAATGAATCACATTCTTTCAATTAATTAAAAAACATAATTATCCTCATAGATTTAATAATAATAACTCTTATTGAGAAAATCTAAAATTTTAGCCTAGTTATCTATTTTAATAAGAATTACAATCTATATAAAAATTTAAATTAAATTATAAAGAAAAATAAACTCATTGAATTATTTTTATATTAACAAAAAATATATGTAAAAGTTAATTAAAAATATAAAATTTAAATTTTTTTCTAAGTCCATAAATATAACTTCATCAACAATTGCTTTTCATAATTAAACTTTCGATTTCGAAAAAGAAAAACTTTTTAAATTATGAAAAAATTTTATTGCCTAAAAATGTTAATTTCGGAAATATTAAATTAAAATAATATATTTTAACTTCGCGGCAGTTAAATTTAAATGAATCTTGACAATATGGTATTACTAGATTAACAAAATATTATTAGCAAGACTTTAATATTAATGGCATATAAAATTGAACAATATAAAATGAGTTTAACACGGACTATTAGCAAAGGAAAGAATTTCCCAATATTAGTAGAATTTTATTCATTCTATGCATATGATATAAAAGAACTGCTATTAGAAGGGTTCAAATGTTATTGATTTGTCTATCTTACATATAATTCAATTGCTATTATTTAATTGAAATTCATAATTATTTTAATTCAATTTCCTATTTATTTATAAAATAGATATATAATTATATAAAGTATAACTAACTTGGGAAAATTCCTAAAATAATTTCAGATTTAAATTATTTAAACAATTAAGTGATATATGAGATAATCTTCTGGATAAAAAATTAATTAGTATAACTTACTGTTATGTTTTGAAGTTTTTCAGCTATTAATATATCTGAAACTTTTAACTACAAATTTTAATATATACTACTCACTACATCAGTCAAACCTTTTTATCGAATATATTTTATTTAAATGTAATCTATAAAATATATAAATATGCGGTTTGTTAATTAAAAAACATTTTCTATACACTTAATTATATCAAAATATATTGAATGCTCTTGTTTAATTTATCTACACATCGTTAACTGCTGTAATTCTCAAATATTATTGTCAGTATGTCGGATATTTTTAGAGCTTTCATTTTTGTATATGTGGCAAAGACCCATATGTAACTTAACCTTAAAAGAAATAATAATTTAAAGTTTCATAGTTATAATCAGAATACTGACAATAATATTTGAGAATTACAGCAGTTAACGATGTGTAGATAAATTAAACAAGAGCATTCAATATATTTTGATATAATTAAGTGTATAGAAAATGTTTTTTAATTAACAAACCGCATATTTATATATTTTATAGATTACATTTAAATAAAATATATTCGATAAAAAGGTTTGACTGATGTAGTGAGTAGTATATATTAAAATTTGTAGTTGAAAGTTTCAAATATATTAAATAGCTGAAAAACTTCAAAACTTAACAGTAAGTTATACCAATCAACTTTTATCCAAAAAATTATCTCATATATCACTTAATTGTTTAAATAATTTAAATCTGAAATTATTTTTGAAATTTTCCCAAGTTAATTATACTTTACAAACAAAATTTTTTATAATTTTTTAAGAATATGAGGATAATGCTTGGAATATGCGCTACTTCTTATCAAGAACTAAAAGCTTGTTTAATAAAGTATAAGAGTTTAAAGAAAATAAGAACTAATAATCACAAATAAACAATATTTCTTAAGTTTAAAATACATTCACTCCTATCATATTTGTAATATCCCAATTTTTAAAGAATACTTTATACCAATTTAAAACCCAAAACCCTTAATTTAGATATTTTGGTAATTTTATTTTAGGGTATAATTGGGATTAATGGGGTTAGTAGAGACGCATATTTTATGTGAATTTAAATATATTTAATGAATAATAGTCCACTAAATCAAACCAATTTTATTTCTTTGTCTTTGTTTTATCTCTTGAATCTTGCTCTCTTAATAGGCTCTATCAATTCATCTTATTATTACCGAGGATAGTGAAGGGCTCTCACGATTATCATATAAACTATGATTTTTATTGATTAAAATATGATTTTAAGCCAAAATAATTGATTATTTTTAATGCTTAGTGCTTAAGTAAGACATGCTATTCATTTCGCTCTCTAATATAATTGCAGCAACTGCCCCTTACATCCCAGTAAACTGAGGCATTTGTCCATTTCTCTCTGATTGGGAAGTGTCCAGGAGAGCCATGAACCTTTGCTATAGTAACAATCTCTTGTCCAAATGCTTTTTTGAAATAGATAATTACTACATCTAATGGGCAGAGGTTCAGGATTACATTATCAGACTTCAAATATCAATGAAATTATACAAGTTCATGCAATCCTTGACCCCTTAATGATATCTGATAGAATATCATTTAAGTCACCATAGCTACTGATTTAGTATTTCAAATATTAATTTCAATAATTAATAAGTAAGTCATCAGGGTATCTGTTATAATGAAAAAGTCTCTAAAAGTAGTTTCAAATTTCTTAACCCTTTGTGCAATAAAAAAATAGCTTAAAATACCACTATCTTACTTAAGCAAATTCTTACAATCTCTTCTCTAAGCCTCTTTAAGTATGATGTATTCGATAGCAAACTCATTTAAATAATGCTCATTCTTAATTTTATAGATGAAAGAGTCTACCTTGTAAGCATACTCATCCACTATTAACTTTGCCTTGTTAGACACACTTATGCAAGCAATTCTCAATACAACAACTAAGATTAATTGAATTTAATGCAGGAATATTCATAGCTTTAGCTTATAAGAATGCCAAAACAGCATTATCTGATGCTGGTTTGTTCATTGATTTTAATCGTGTTTGTCTCTTGACTTTATCCTTTAACTATCTTTCAGACTCAAGAGGATTTGTTTTCTTTAAGCAGTTATAAATTGTAATTCTCTTTATCTTATAATATAAATTAGGTGAGAATTTTGCATCTGCTTCTTAACTTTTACTGAGTGGGTTTAAGACTTCAAACAAGTTGTGCATTCAAAACCCCAAAACCCCTTAATGAGGTTAATAAGTGCTTTGATTTGTTGGGAATCTTTTAGGGGTAGTGGTTATTAATAAGTTTTAATGTAAAATATTTAGAAAGTATATTTAATTTAATCACCAAAAATGCCCTTTGAAATCATGTGGAAGAGTTCTGAAGTTTATCTTACTTTAAGCAAAATCCTATCTGCTCTATTGATATGTCTGATCTTGAGTTTAGTTTATTTTTATTGACTATGCCATGTGTTTCATTTATTAAGAAACTATTGTTCAGTAAATAAACTGCTTAATTCTTTGTTTGGTATTCTTCTTGCTCCTTGTAGAGTTCTAATCGTTGCGGGGCATATCGCACTTTATTATTGAGTATAAATTTATATAATTACCAAATATTAGAAATTAATCAGCTTTTTCATGATAGTATTAAATTATGATTTTATTAATTAAATAATAAAAACTGCACTCTATCGCAAACGGTATATTCATTTAAAATAGAGTGCGGTTTAGTGTGAATAAATTCATAATTTTTAATTATATTTAAAAACAATGTTTTATTTTATTAAAATAAGATAACTATTATCATAGTTTGATTTTAAATCTCACTGAAAAAAATAATCAGTTTTAAAATTTGTCTAACATTAACTA
This sequence comes from Oxytricha trifallax, assembly GCA_000711775.1. NCBI lineage: Eukaryota > Ciliophora > Spirotrichea > Sporadotrichida > Oxytrichidae > Oxytricha > Oxytricha trifallax. The sequence continues at coordinate 96,173 of ARYC01001010.1, read as the reverse complement.
TTAAATTATTTATTTATAAATAAATAAATACAATTTATCATCTCTAGATAATATAATGTCTTTTTTAAATATAATTAAAAAATATGAATTTATTCACACTAAACCGCACTCTATTTCAAATGAATATACCGTTTGCGATAGAGTGCAGTTTTTATTATTTTTTTAATTAATAAAATCATAATTTAATGCTATCATGAAAAAGTTGATTAATTTCTAATATCTGGTAATTATATAAATTTTTACTTATTACTGCTGCAATAGCCCACAGATCCCACTAAAAGTCTCCATCTCTCCAGTCTTAACTTTCTGAATAAAAACCTTGAGTTTTCTTAGCAATTCAAAGCCTTGAAACTTCCAATCTTAGGGCTCTGAATATTAATTATTGTTACTCTTTTACTGTTGAAAAGTTCAACATTATATTCCCAAGCTTGAGATCTCTGTGAAAAAACCCTAACTTATGAAGCTCTTTGATACCTAATATAGTTTAGGGGGTTATTAATGCAAGCTATCTATGATATCTTTGATTAGTTATGAAATTTCTGAGTGTCATTTCAAAGAGTGGGAGACTTAAAGCTACATGATCTTTGGCAAGGAGAACAGCATCTAGGTTGATTAAGTAATTGCACTCTTAAAACTTTGCTTGAGTGAGTACTTGATGCTCATTAGTAATCCATTTAATACTTATTATCGATTAAGAGATAGTTGAATGGATATATCTAAACCAATCTATGCATGTACTGGAATTTTCTTGTATTAAATTTTAATCAAGTTTAGTGTTCTCTGATGCTCAGAGGTTGCGTGCTATACTCACATATTCTGATTCGCTTGGTTAATAAATCTCCACATATTAGAGAAGCTCTCTTGCTTTTCTTTTGTTGAGCAACTTCAGTTGAGTGTCTTAATCTTCAACTTCTTTTTCTTATTTGCGGGCTTTTAATAGATTTATCTTTAATTCTCTTGTATGAGAGTACTAATTATGCCGCTCAAAGCTACAATACCTTCTATCATATTTTTTCATGCTTTAAATATACTGTTGGCATAGCTTCCTTATTTACTTTCATTTACTTATACCAGCTAGATTTATGAGTTAAATCTCCTCTCTTTCACACTTCTCACAAAAATATACTTCAATTTCCTCTACTTTTATAGAAATTACTACTTTCTCCTTCTCTCTGTCTCCAACTCATTTATTTGGCATATAGTTTCTTTTATTAACTATATAATTAACAGAGACCTCAAGTGAAAGCTCTGGTAGTTCTATAGGATAGTTCATATCATAGCTATTACACTTTTTATTTTTGTCAAAGGTAAGTCTCATTTAGTTTGATGGAAGTGCTGTTGATTTTATTAAAATGTTAGTGCTCACATTTAAATTAAAAAAACTGCCTCTATAACTCAAAGATCATATAAAACCTTTGTTTGCCTAAAAATTTCAATTTGTGGTTATTTGAGTATTAGAGAAAAAAATGAGTGCTAAAAGATCCAGCTCTGATTATGAATGAGAAAGTAACCATTTTTACAACCAATAATAACATGATTAAAGCTTGTACTGATTAAAGAGGAGAATCACATTAAGTGAGTACCAAATTAAAAAATATGGAATTATAACAGTAGAAATTGATATCAATATCTAATATTTTAAACCACTTCATTTAACCTTCTCCATTTCCTTTTTAGAAGTTGAGCTCCTATAGGATGCCTATATTTAAAAGTTAGTATTACAGAGGTATATAAAAGAAATCAATAAACTTAAATTTTAATTTCATTTCTTAGATCTGTAAACAAGATGGAATCAATGAATAATTCAATGAAAAGAGTTCAAGCACAAGAATTGATTCAAATAGTTAGAAGCAAGGAGGATCTGCATCGTTAGCTACCTTGTGCATCATGGTAAATTTATTCAGCTAACTAATTTGAGTAATGTAGGTGGCTTGTTTCTGCCAACGAGTATGGCCCTAAAATTTATTTCTAAATGCAATACTTGTAAAGAGAAGAAAGCATTGAAAACTTAAGATGAAAAGTTAGCAGAGATTCTCAACTATACAGAAATCTCAGTGATTAACTTAAATGATGAGGCTATGATGACCCAGGTTTCGCATAACCTGCCTACTAAGAAGCAGTTGTCAAATAAAATACCTGAAAGAAACTATTTCTTTGTATACCTTTCATTTTATGTCAGAGCTGCAGAAGCAACCTTTTATTTAAAGAAAGATTTGAAGATTAACTGTTTTGAAAAATCTGGAACTGGTATTTCTTAATTAAGGAATAGAGCAAACTTCACAGATAGCGAAAATCATGACAAAGTATGAGCTTGAAAAATACCTTATTTAAATTAGCCGCTAGAGAAAATGAACATAGATGCTGGAGCTGGCAGCAAGAGCAGAAACTTAGAAGAAGGGTAGCAACAATATGAAGAAAAGAAAGAGAAGCCAACTCCAATGATATAATATCAAATGTGACTTATATAATCATTAATTTAACTCTAAAACTTGTTTATACACATTCACTCTCCCTTTTTTTGCATCGACTGTATCGATTGGTAGGTTATTTATCAAATAGTATAGCAATAGTTTTTTAATATGACCTTTTAGTACCTCAGTATTATTTAATTCCGTTAAACTGTAAGCTTTAATACTTTTGTCTTATGAACAGAAAGATTCTCAACGAATAGAATAATGTCTTATATAGGGTACTTCTTTCTCAGCATCTAAGAACTTAATTTTATCATTGCTCTATAACATGAGTCTCTAACCAGCATCCTCGTTAATATCTCCAAGAATTGCCATTGTTTGTGCCTTGACTTTTTCGTAATATAATTCAGTATTGCTATATTTAAGACCAAGATTTATAGATAAAAGCATTGAAGGTAATGGCATGTATAAACTCAATGTTATTCTTTTAAGCTCTCTGCATTTAATTATAAATATAATTCAAGTTATTGTTGTAATAAGGCAAAGTGAAATCAATCACTCTCTTGTTACGTTTTAAACTATTTTAAGAGATACTATTTCGTTTATAATTGTATGCAACAGATTATGCAGAGATCTTCGACTCATGGAACGGAGACATAGTAGCTCGTTGGTAGTGAGAATTGAGCCCAATACCTCAAAGTTTCTTTATTGATATGATAGTCTATATGCTTCTATTGAAGCTTTGACTTCCTCTTATGCTAAGAAATCAACTAATATTGCTTTAATTACACAGCTATCAAGCAGTAGAAGCTAACAGTTAATGGACTTCGCTTTAAGAGCCATGTAATAGACTTATAATTCAGTACTGGTTTGACTTATTCACTGTATATATCACATCCATATCACAGTTTAAACACTAAATCTATATACTCTTCATCATAAATAGACCCCAAAAGCTTGCTATTTTTGTCTCGCATTTAATTAATAACTCCAACCCCTAACAAATTCCCTACAAATCAAAGCACTTATAAACCTCATTAAGGGGTTTGGGGTTTTGATTATTACCTTCCATCACTTTAACATGCTTAAAATATACCTCGGCTTTGCCAGAGTGTTTCTCTTTAAGGTGCCTCTTCAAGGTATAGTCGGTTAAAATAAAATTCTAGTAGTCTTTACATTAAAATGTTTTTCTCTTTTCAAATGGGTTCTGTTCTTTTATTTCCTCAACAAATTCAATCTATGTTTGAGCTCCCACCTCTACGCTCTGCTTCTTGGTCTTTATTTCGATTCCAAAAGCCTTTGATTTTATTTAAAGAACTCTGAACTCTGGATCAATATCAATAAAGATTATTTCTTGCTTTTAGGTTAGCCCAAGTTTACCTATGATTATCATATTCAAAGACAAACAGCTATGCGATCTAAGTTAGGAGCTTTGTTTAAATTCTAATTTAAATTGTTATTATTAAGCTATAATAACTTCTATGGTACAGCAATAATGGTTAATTTTCGGAAGTTACACATCATTTTTATAATTAATTTATAGCTAAAATTTTTCTAATTTATCCTTAATAATTTAAATTTTGATACCATCTTAGAAAAAATTTAGATTGGTTCTGGTACCATTTCAGTTAAAGCCATATTGAAATTTTTACATTAAAACCTCATTAGTTTAAAACTAGATAATATTATGTTTACTATTAAATTGGTACAAATTTAAGTAAATATAATCTTGAACCAGGACTAACTAAACTTAAACAAATCATTACTAATTTATTGTAACTAAATTGATAAAAATTAAAATCAATCTCTGAAGTTTAGTTATATCTTTTGTCAAACTTTTTACCGTAACTTTAATAAAATGACTTTATAAGATGCCTATATTTAATAGTAAGATTTTAAACAATAGTATTCAGAACTATATATATTAAAATTTTAAATTCATTAAAAAGAGATGGAACAAAGATAGAGTCTATGAAGACTGTAATAAAGGGTTGAAACTCAATAAATGATATCTTGATTCAGGAGTAAAGAAGATCTCTATCGATATTTCACTTAACATGGTAAGGATTCTTGTTAAAGTTTAACCTGAGCTATAGAAGGTACAAAAATATTGTTCTTAAAGGCAATACTCTTTGATGAGAAGAAAGTCTTTAAAACGATGAGATTAAGTTTATAGAAATCCCTAACTACCCAGATATTTCAATCACTCATACCTACAGGGATGAAATGAAAGATGAAGAATTGGTAGTCTAACTGCGTACCAAGGACAGCTCTCTAACAAACTTTCATTAAGTAGTTACTTCTTTGGTAGTCTTGGTACCTTTAGAGAAAGTTATCTCAGAGATAATATTGAAGTAGCTCACAAGAAACGCTACTCTATTTCTCCAGAAGAGTAAAAGAAGCAAGGCATACTTATAAGTAAGACCTGGCTCGCGGAGCTTCAGAAGTATTATAACCTCTCTTGTAAGCTTTGATTCATTACTTTGTAGGGAAACATGGAACTGGATTATTCACAATGAAAGAGCATTCAAAAGTTTTAACAGAGAAAAAATCACAGACTATTCATGAAGTGAGCTAGAGACTTTATAAAGATGATCATAAGCCTGATGTTATGAACATGGGTGCTGGTTCTGATTCATAAATGAAGAAACACAAGTCCTAGCTACCCAGAAGGAAAAAAAGAAAGTCAAGGCAAATTCATTTAAGAGTTCCTTAATTATGTGAATTTATTCATTAGTTCATTCTTCCTTCTATCGCACAAAATGTTTTCTTATCAGCGCTAACATTTTTACAACTACTTTTAATCAAGTCTACAGTACAAATAGGAAAATGATTCATAAGAAGATACAGCAGCAATTTTTTGTAATGAGTCTTGATTTATCTCCAGTAGAACTCGATTGAATTAAAATATTGACTATAAAAAACGTTATAAAAATAAGTTATGTTTAACTGATCATAAGCTTTCTAATGCTGCTTAGTTTGATGAACTGAGAGGTTATAAACAAACAGGATAATCTCTTACTCACGATATTTATCTCAAGGCATATTTAAGAACTCTATGTACTACCCTCGTTTAATGGAGCGATGATGAATAACATAACTTAACATCCTCGAATCTTCACTTTTTATCAACTAAAATTAAATGAGTAAAAACCTTTACTTTTTAGTCATAGCCCCTCGATGTTATGATACTTGTTATACCACGACTTATTAATTAAAATGTTGAAGGTGAACACATCTTCATCAGCGTGTATGAACTTGATGATATTATCAATAGCCCTATGCATTTAGTCATAAATATAATTTAAATTACAACTATATAATAGATATTCAAAATTACTCACTCTCTTCGCTATGTTGAAAGTTTCTAAAATTAATACATTTTCTCGTGTAAATATCCCTATAGCGTATGGAGATATGCGCATGTCAGTATACTTGGGATAGAACATACATCTTTAGTATAGTGGAAAGAGTACTCAATACTTTAAAGTCATCGAGTCGCAGATGTATACAATATGAATCTGTGAGTGCATTTATTTTATAGCTGGATGCCTTCAAGAACCAGAGCTGAAATGCTAATCAGTTAGCATAATTAACCAAAGCTTAAATAATAAATCTAAATATATCTCATCATATAATGCACTTAATTACTCAAATTTCTCATTTTGTAATTGGCCTAATTTCTCTACATACCACAATAAACCCAACTTACCCTAAAAATCAAATCACTAAAGCATCTAATTAAAAGGTTTTCGGGTTTTGATTGTCTGATTAGACTTCATTTCTTTTTTTTGGTAAAATATTTCATTTGAAGAAAAAAAATTAATCAATTTTATTGAAAATAATTATTTTTCTTTGAAAAATAAAAAAGATTAAAAATACGCTCATTTTATAATAAATACATTGTATTTTTTTAAAATAAAAATTTATTAATCAGAACTTCATGAATTTGATTTTTTGGTAATTTAAATATATATCTATATAATCCTAAAAAATTGAAATAAATAGTAATGCTTTTTCATTTTTAAAAAAAAATTAAATAATTTACAGACTATGAATTTAATATTTTATTAATTTTTAGAGAATTTGATAAGTAATCTGTTAAAATTTATAGATATTAAACATAAATTGTTTTATAAATATAGTAGGTGTCCAAAAATATTGCTCTTTAAACTGAATAATGACTGGAATAATGAATTAGTAAAGAGTTTCCAAATTGTAATAACTACAAATTAATTTATAATGAGACAGTTTAAATCGATGAATACTGATTTAGTTAAAATGAAAAATAAAGAGCTATTAAACAGATATATGTTTGTTCTGATTCAAATAACATGCTGTATATTGAAGTCGGCATGGTAGGAGGAGTACAGACTAGAACAAATATTGATCGAGTTAATTTATGGATTAATAAGCTGCAAGATAAACAATATTCTTAGATTTAAAATTCAATATTTAATCTTTTAACTTCACATGCTTTTTATTCTCAATATAGTAAAAATACTAATTATATAGAAAATCAATTAAATAAAATAATGTAAATCAATTTAATTGCAGTTGCTCACTCAAAATTACCTATAATATCTTAATAGCGACAAGATTTCAATTTTAATTCTCTTTCTATTAGTAATTTTAAGCTAAGGTTATAGACACTTTGAGAAAATAATTACAACAATATATTTATTAATTGAGTTTTGAAATAATTTCTCAAATTTTGAAGAATTTCAGTAATAATAATTGCATTTAATTTATTATATTAATCTTAAATATTGTATTTAAATATTTATAAATTCTCATAAAATGAGATAGATTTTAGATATTTTTAGAATTCAATTTTATGAAGTAAAAATAAGAATTAATAATTATATTTGAATTACAATAAAAAATAAAATGTTACATAAGAAACTACCCACAAATAAATAGGATGATAAGGTATTGCTTTTTTTCTATTTACACATTAAATATTAACATGTTTTTATTTTAAGTAAGACAATCTTGGTGATTCGGTACCTAAAGACGAATGCCATTATAAGATAATATTCAAGACGAAGCAAGCAGAAGGTCACTACTTCAAGCAGAAATATGATTGGATTTCTGTTAAAGGACAGGATCAGATAGATGTTTAGAATAAATAACTGGAATTCCGCTATGGTCTATAGGAATTCTCTATAGGATTACTACTAAGGCTACCCAGGTTTCCTTTAATCACATCAATAAATACTAATTTAATATTTATGATTTATAATTAGAAATTAATTGATTTAATAAAAAACTTAATATATATTAAAAAGTATTCGTATAGATTAGACGCAGGTGGAGTTAGAGCACTCACTTAAAATGTAAGTTACAAAAAGTATATCTTTAATTTTTATTTTTTAGTGGTCCTACCTGGTAAGACCACAGTTGTCATTAGACAAGTGCTGCGTAAGAAGACAGGGAGAAAAGATTAAGGACTTGATATTTACGATGACGAAGATGCTGATTACAAAGAAGAAGAAGACAAGATGTTTTTAGTGAGATTTCCATTTTTGATTAGACTTATAAGTATTAGTATTAAAGTTAATTAAATAATTAAAGTTTTCGTGTTATAAATTATGATTCCATCTAACAATAACATTCAAAGAAAAATAACTTTAACAAACTCAGCATTACAGCACTTTGATAAGATGTAAGATACGCATATTATCTATCATGCTTACTTACGCACTTTTTTAAATAGTATAAAACTAATTTCTAAACTTCAAAAAAATTAAAACTGTTTCATTTACATCTAATTCTTCTCGATATGTTTATCACATCTATATTTTACTATATCAATCTCCTTATTCACTCATTAATTATGCTTTTATTTGCATTTATAAATTATTGTTTGAGTTACAATTTTTATAAAAAAGTTAAGATTGATATATAGTTAATGAGAACCATTATAACTAATTATATATAATGATAAAAAGTATATGGTTATTTATTATTTTTATATGTTATTTTTTTATTTTTAATTATATCAATAAATTTATGATATAAGAATTTGTGAAACTGCCAATAAAAATTCTAATAAATAATTGACATTAAAAGTAGTATTTAAATTATAACTAAATAGAAAAGTAATAATAATTTGAATATATAAAGATGGGCTTGTGTGTAGGAAAGAATGGAGTTACGAAAGTATTATAATAATGAAAAGATATGTTTAATAATAAAAATAATTTAACTTTTCTTTAAATTATAAATTTAAAGAAAAATCACAATTCACATTTCGTAGGTAAGTTATGTCATTAATTAGATAAATTAAGTTAATTTAAAAAAAAATATTTTTATTGATATTATATAATAATCTTAATTATATTTGTACTTCAGTAAAGTACAAGAATAATTTCCAATTATTCTAAAATCAATAATTCTTAACTTTTTAAAATTTAAATTTTATTCCAATATTATTTCCTATAAATGGAATTTTGCGAATTTTAAAAAAGAAAATACTAAATAAATTTCATAATATATATGGTTGATGGCGATAAGATGGGTTGCATATATTTTTTGGGTCAAAATCTTTAAAAATCCCTGAAAACAAAAAAATAACCCCTATATAACTCGTTAGTTAAGTATCTATTGAACTTTTTATTAAAATTATAAAAAACTTATTAAAGTACTTTTATGTAATTAACTGAAAAAAGAAATAGTTTCGAAAATAATTGGAATAATAATAAAATTTTTTTTTCCTAGTTAGCGTTTTTTAGTTTTTAATAAATAAGATGAATTTTATAAGTATATTTTGGATTTCTTAGAAAAATCTTTATAACTTGCAATTCTTATTTTTTATAGGTCATTAGATTATATTAAAAATTTTGGAGAAATAAAATTTATGTTCTCTTTATCAAGTGTTCGACACCCTGATAATATAATAGCACTTCCCTCTCATGGAAAATCTTAAGACTTATAAATTGGAAATCCAAAAATAAATCCCAGCTTCAATAAAAACTTTTAAGATAATATTACTATATCAGGGGAAACTCAAAACAAAAATCAATAATAGAACCATGCAAGTTCAGCCTCAAAACAAGGGAATATGTTCATTTTAGAGCAGCAAAGTTAGGATCAATAGACATCTAATCGAGCCTAATAGTAAGATGAGAGTTTATTATAAATCATATATTTTTTAAAAACTTTATTAATAATTTCAAATGAGACATTCTAGATAAGTTAAAAATAAACTCTTATACAAGATGATCTTATAAATGATTCACATGCCCCAAAACCCATAAATCGTGAAATGACTGTTATTTCTTAAACAGGAACTACTAAACTTTAAACAATGAAATTCAATGAAGATTAACTGTTAAAAAATAAAATTAGAAACGAATAAAAAGTTTCATAGAACCTTGAATAAAATCAATTAAATTATAGATTGAGAAGATTTTAAATTAAATTAAATAGTTAATAAGTATATAATATTTTAATCTGATTGAATTATTGTTTATTAGCAACAGTAAATTGAACAAAACTTTTTCAATAAATCTCTTATGAGAGTTTTAAGTTTATTTTTTGTTTATTTTTTAGGAAAGTCTTTGAATTTTTTTTAATAAAGTAAATTAAAGATTATTAATATTAATAAATTATAAAAATATTACTTGAATATTGGATTTTATATTATAATCTATTTAATTAAAATTATCATTTACTATTTAATTATTAAAATCAGTAGCATTTAAGTTCCATCAACTAAGAGTAAATCCAATAATCTTTGTTAAATGCTTATATTGATGAAGACTACTATGAACCAACAGCAAAGCCTGATATAAATCGGCATTAGAAAACTTAAAAGTATGTTACTACTAAAAGCTCAGCTCCTCAAGATAATTATACATTGTATCAAGTTCCTAACAACAATTTTAATCCCAAAAATATTAAAGATTTTGAATAAAATTACTAAATCTCATCAGACAATCAGGGCTTATCTGTAAAAGAAATATTAAGTTGTAAAATTAATAAAATATATAATATTTAAATGTATTTTTCAGAAAAATTATTTTGCATTAAAAATACTTGATAAGTACAAGAAAGATTTTATTGAAGATGAAGAAGAAAAAGTAATTTTAAGAAGCAAAGAAAATTAAACAATTTTATAAAAGAAGCCAGTTGTTTATAACCTTGAGGAAGAATTAATGATTTATTTGCAAACCAATTCTAAATAGTATTATGTTTATCGTATTTTTATCTATAAAATAAAATAAGGATTTTTTTCCTATTAAATAAATATCAAAACATTATTGGCGTAAGTGAAATTGCGTAAGGAGGAGAATGTATCGTTTTCAGATTAGACTACGCAGGGGTTGATGAAGTAGTGATAAAGAAATCAGTTATTAATATCGACAAAGGAACAAGTGAAATAAAAAAGTAGATTCTATATACTGGAATGATTAGTGAAACTTAATAATTAAAATTTCTTTAGTCAGACAAATATATAGCTAAAATTAAGGAAGAAATCATTGAATATGACTTGAAAAGTAGCCTAGTTGATGATTATTTAGTCATTGTAGAGAGAGCAAGATTCTCGTTAAATGACATATTAAAGATATGGAATGACGAAGACCTTAGATCTAGATATTATGAATACTATTCTCCAGAAAAATTAGCCTACTATTTTTACCAAGCTATACAAATCATGGCTTACCTTCACTAACGAGATGTGTACTATGGTGACATGAAGCCACATAATTTGCTTGTATTCAAAGATTAAATTCTCAAAGTTGGAGACCTGGGAATATCTATGAAGTTAGACAATTCTATTCCAATTGACCAAAAGGCTTATTTCTTAAAAGGGCTTTCACTTCCCTATGCCTCTCAGAAAACTATAAATGATTTTCAAAGGAATATCCCTTAGTCAAGATAGGAATTAATTGAAGCAGATATTCACAGTTTAATTAGTACATTTTAGTAGTGCATAAGTAAATCAATAAACTTGGAGTCCCAATCAAAAGCCTAAATAATTGCTGTTTCATTTTATTTTAATTAATTTAGATTCGTTAATAACTTATATACTTAGCTAAATTGTAATTGATCAGCATGCTTTAATTGATATTTTGATAGACAAACATTTTCCATTTTTTCACCTTTTACCATGCATGATTCCCCATTTATATCAAGTTTTTTATCCACAAGTTTAAAGAAGATTTGAGCGAAATAATATTAAGCACAATTCTAATCACCTTATTCCCTTCAGTAGTAATTTACCAATTTTGTCCTTAAGTGATAATACATTTATTTTCATTTTTTCCCCAACCATTAAATCCACTATTTTACACACTTTCATTTTTATTATAACACTTTTAAAGCTTTCTTCGATTGTAGTTATTCCTATTATGCAAGTTACAGTTTACTAAACTTAATTTATGCAGTTTTTTTGTGTTACGAGGTTTGCTTTCTTTAAACCTTGCATAAAATATTACTACAGAATGTATATCATAAAAACTTCAAATATAAGTATATTATGATTATTAGCTTTATAATCTAAAAATAAAAATACATGCCAAGATATTCTTAATGACTTGATAAGTAGTAAAAACTTAATGGGCACTCTGAAAAAATGGTCGAAAAGCTTTATGTAAAATTAAAGCTTTATTTAAAATTTAATCACTCAAATGAAAGATGAAAACAAATTTGATGCCATTTATCAAATTTCATTTTTGACGAAATACAAATTGATCTTAGAAGGATAGTTATTGCCAATAATATAAGACTGTGAATACGAAAAAAATACTCAAAAGGCTTAAACTTAAGTTGAAAGACTAGATAAATTAAATAATTACTATGAAATTGATGACTTTATTAAGTTTGATAAAAGCTTGCCTCAATAATAAACAGAAGCTTTAATCCAATAATTTATGCAAAAAAAGCATATTTATAAATTATTATTAAATTGAATGTTAGACCTTGATTTCAAATAAAGGAACTACCATTTGATTAAATGTAAATTAATGAGTATAATTAATTTTTTAAATAGTTAATTTACTATTTTTTTAAAAGAAATAACAAACTTTTATTGAATATTGACCCATTTTTAAGCAACTATATTTAAATGAATAACTTTTAGCTATTAAGGGTTTGATTTAATTTATTTTTAAATCATCACTTAATAAATTTTTTTTCGTAGTGTTTGTGTTTAGCGTAAATAACTTATTTTGGATATTTTGAGTTCTTTGAAACAAGTTTAGGATGTAAACGGTTAATCACTTAATGAGTCGAAAAGAATTTATGAAGCTTTTGAGCCATATTTTTCAATTTAAGGGAAACTAAAATTAGAGAAAAAATAGTACTATGAAAAAAGTGATATAGAATAAATACTAATAGATATTGATTAATTATTTTCAAAATATGTCTTAATTATAATTATTTTAGTTTTGGTATTTTTTGTGAATTTAATTTATCTCATAGGGAAATTAAAGATTATTGAATAGTCTAAAGCAAATTCTAATTATTATAAAGGAAAGCTTATAAGATTTTCTTATATCGAATAATAATAAAAGCTAATATATTAAAATACTACTATCTAGAGCATTAATAAACTCAGATTATAAGGGGCATATACACTTAAAAATTGTATCATTATATTCCTCCAATCTGCTTTGTGCATAGTTTTGTGAATAGAAAACTCATATTTATTAAAAGATTTATTGTTTAAAATCATTTAATTTAAATATTTTATCAATAACGAGAATCATTTTTATTAGTACATTCACTTCCAGATAATTACAAAGTAAAATAAAGAAGTTCTAAATTTACGAGAAAAGCTTTTTTGCTTAGACAAAGAATTTGAGATGAGAAAAAAGTTTATTTTGCCACTTAAATTGGAATGGATCCGCATGAAAGATATATGTTTATTAATTATCATCTTAACAACAAATTTTGAATTAATATTTTCTATTAAAAATAATCGAAAGATAGTACTTGATGAGGATTTATGTAAAATTTTTAATATATTTAAAATAGTAATTTTTCAATTATCAAACTAGGATTATGCGAAATTTATTCCCCTCATCCATATAGTCGCTCTACATATACAATTGTTAGTAAATAATTTAATAGATGTAGTCTTAGTGATTAGTTTAATTCAATTTTTTAAAGCTTATTTAATATTTGTTTGAGAGAATGCTAACTTCTAATTCACCTATTTCTATAATTTTATTCTTTGTTTTTATTTTAAAGAAAAGCTTTAAAATGTAATTAAATTAAAAAATATAATCAAAGCAGGAATTTATCCCATCTTTAATTAAGGTAAATTTTAAAAAATATTAATGAACTTAATCATTCAGTGCTCATTCAAATACATATTAAATGACGACGCTTAATAATTAATTGATTTGTGAATTTGTCTTTTTTATCTAGGAAAATTCTGAAATTTAATGAATTTTTTACAAGCAAGAGTTGAATATAATTTTAAAAAAAACTTTTGAAATTATTGAAGATTAATATGGAATTTTTAGTTTTTTATGGTTTATATCAATAATTATGATATAATTATAAATTTTGCAATTAATCCGAATGAAAATATTTATATATATATTTATAATAAATTTTCTTATAATCTATCACGTTAAATAATTATGATTACTCCATCATATATAAAATTAAAACAAAAGATGAAATTGATTCAAATGAAGGTAGTGAAGATAGCGGAAGTAGTGAGAGCGGATCAGATTACTCTGAAGACGAAGATTTTCCAGAAGAGATAAATAAAAATCTAGAGAAAATTGATTATTAGAATAGCGTATTGCCTTACTTCGGTAAACCATTAAATTTTTGTAATATAATTATATATATTTTTGAAAAAGATAATTAAAATTATCAATCTTTATGGCAATATTAAATATTTATTATAATATTGAAATATATTTTTTAAAAAAAAAACCCTAAAAAAAGAAGAGCAAAACAAAAGATGGAATAATTTAAAATTTATAAAGAAAGTTCAAAATCGATATAGTTAATCTTAGTAACTAAAAGGATTTCTTTAATAATAATTATATGAACTTAGCTTTCTTCTATATTCTAATCATAAAATTATATAGGGAAAATTTAATGAAAAGTGTGTTATAAACTAAATCCTTTCTTCAAACCTCATTTTATTTTGAAATGAAAAAATAAATTTTCTTCAATTAAGTATCCTTTATATTAATGTGCTTTAAATCGATTTATTTTATTTTCAAATTTATTTGCATGTAAAATTAATTCATTATATTTAAATTTAATATAGCTTATGCTTTATGCTTATCTATTTAATAATGTTAAATGTAATTGAATATAATTAAAATAGATTAAGATTACTAAAATTTAGTAAAGTTCAATTATTTAGAAAAATCTAAAGTATTTTAACTATATCTATGGATAAAAATATTTAGCGGATACGATTAAAGACTATATTAATTCTTTAAAGCATTTAGGGCATTTTATGTTTATAAGCTCTAAGAAAATTTAATTATTACTAAAATATTTACCGAAATTTAATGAGATAATACCATTTATAATAAACTATGATATTTATATTATCTAAAATTCTTCATTTAATCTATTTTAAATATCCAAATATAATTTAAATAAAGCAATATATTATTTATTTTTAACCAAATTAATTAAATTAAGAAATATAGATCAGTTAAAATAACAGAATAACTTTGACGAAGCTATGTAGGAATCATAAATTTGGCTTTAAAAATACAGAGATTTATGTGGTGATTCTCATCAGATTACTTTAAAGTTTTTTGGAGTAGTTGGAGAGCTCCTTATAAGAAAAGATTTGAAGAAGGGAACAATAAATTAATAGGGAGTTAACTATCTCATTAAGTTTTCAAAGCTAATAAAAATAATTAAATAGCCATAAAAATATACAAACAAGCCTATTTTAATTTTGATAAAGCTCAACCTTATTGTTAAAATATAATTGAATAAATATAATAAATCAGTCACTTTTAATTAAAGTTAATCATAATAAAATATGAAATAGAATACCTTTTTTCCTGTTAATATTATATTTAATTATTTTTAACAGAAATTGAAATATAATTAATATGTATAAATGTTAGGATTTAACTATTTTTAAGTATCGATTTAATTCTAATTTTTGATTCATAATTTTATATATTATTCTAAATACTTTTACATATCTTTAAAATTATTAATAATCATTTTATAAAAGTCCCTTCAAGAACAATTTCAAATTGAATTTTCTAAAATAAAGACATAAAAATATTCCATTTTTTTAAAGAATATTTTTAAAGAAAGAAGTTTATTCTTTTTTGTGAAATCTTAAAGTATAATAGTAAAAATATTCAAAATAAAATATATAGAATATTTAAGTTTCTATGCTAACTGATAGTTAATTTATTATAAATTACTATTGAAAATTAATTATTAAATGTAATATGACTTATACTCACTTTCTTTTACTCCTAGAAGCTCTGAGATTGCAATATTTGATTCCAAAACACCTCCCTCCATTTTACAATCTTATAAATTTCGATAAGGAACTATATACAAGCTTCCTAAATTCTGTATTTTTAGGCTTGTACGATGAAGAAAATGTTATTAAAACTTTGAATTATATTAAAAAGTGGCTTGACTTAATTGAAGAGAATGAGTTTAAACATGTTTAAACTCATATATTTAATTATTATTCAAAGTAATTATAATGGTTTATTTTATCTGGTTTAAATTTCATTATATTATTCAAAAATTTATTGGTATATGCTTATTTATTTAGATAAATAAAATAAAAGAATACAATAAAATTTACTTTTTAAGTAGACCTAATTAAATTTTTGAATTTATTATATATTATCAGAAATAATCCAAATTGGGATATTAAAATTATTTAAAATTATAACTAATTATCAAATAATATCATTAATAAAAAACCAAAATATATCCAAAACAGTAACAAAAGAGAAGATTTAAAAGCTTTTCAAATACTGCTTATTTTTCTTTATCATATATTAGTTATAGTACCTTAGTTAATCCTATTTTAATATTCTAAACATTTCCAAACATAAATGAGAAATATGCCTTAATTTCAGAATTTTTCATAAAATAAACAACTAAAAGTTTATAAAGAACCCAAAAAGCTTTGAGTTTTATTTACAAATAAAATAATTTTAATTTATAAAGAAAATATCTGAATTTAATTTTATCAAATGAGGGTAAATTGGAAAATCAAATCAGTAAAATAATTTTTTTGACTTTACATGATTTTTATGAAGGACTTATATATTTAATAAATTGCTTGATTTTCCTCGAAAATAATGATTCTCCCCTATTTAAGATGCCTAGCAATAAAATTAACACAAGTGAGTTTAATGAACAGATGATGAATTATTAAAGTTTAACTCTCTTCCTCCATTATGACACCTGCAAAATATCTTTAGCCTATACTTTAATATTTTTATAATTGGATTCGATTTGACTAAATATATTTTTTCGAATTTTATGTTAAACACATCACTGAAATTTAATTTAGCCTCGAAAATATTCATAAATAGAGTATAACTATTATGGGCTATATTAAAATAATTTATGAAATTAAATTTAGTTTAATTAAAACGTTAGAAATGAATGTCTGTTGTTATTCTAGTAACATAGGATAAAGATGGTAGTTTGTTTAGCTAAACATTCAATATAAGTGAGATTCGTTTCTAGCTGAGCTATTTTATCTAAACTTAAGAGCAAAACAAAAAGAATTTAATAATAAAATATTTTAAAGTAGATCTAACAGGTCAAAATATCTTTGATAGAAGATGAGATAAAATAATACCGCCAAATTTTATATTTAAAAAAGGCAATATTTTTTTGACAAAATTATATATCTCTTTTTTATTAGAAAATAAATTAAAAATTTAAGTCAAAATGCAAATTTTGATTCCAAATTTCCAAATAAAGGGCGAAGTACCATTTTTTTAATTTGTTTCTGCATAATATTATAGTTTTATATTGAAAGCATAAAGTTTATAGAGAATTTTACAAAAGATAAACACTAATTTGAAATATTGATGAGATATTTACAGTTAAGGAAATTTAAAATAATGATGAAATTTTAAATAAATTAAATTATTTTAATTATCAAGTTTCAATTAGTCAATTAAAATTACTTAAAAATGTAAAAATTACAATATCTTAATTAAAATATATAAACACAAATGCTTAAATTAAGAAAATAGAGAATACTTTTGATGCATAATAAAGAGCAAAATAATATTCAAAGTTCAATTTAATTCTTTTTTTTACTCTCTTGTATAACTATTTAAAATCTATATTTCTTTTAAAATTATTTATAGATTATTTTGAGGATTAAATATTATTCATAATTTTCTCTCTAAGATCAATCAAATTATAAAATATTAAATATTTTTAATATAAAAAATTAGTTATTTAATATTTTTCATGATTTCTAAGTTATCTTATTTTTTGTATAGTGTATTTATTAAAATAAAGAGTTATTAAAAATTCATTTAAATAAAAGAATAATAGTAATAATAAATTATATCTAAAACAATTTAATTTTGTGGGAATTCAAAAGTTAAATTAATAATAAATGTTATATCGATTTAATATAAAATTTTTTGTAATATATATATTTGTTTTTTAGTCCATAAAATATAAGGGGGGGGGGAAGTTTCCTGCCCCGAGACAGTTTCCTGCCCCAAAAGGTAGTTTCCTGCCCCCAACATTAAATTTTATGTTTTTGCAATAAATTTAATAGAAACAAATAAATTTCAATTTCAATAACCATAACCATGTACTATACAACATTTATTATTATATAATTTTCAAGGTACATAATTATTCTTTATCAAATTATATATTACTGACAAGGCTAAAATAAGTGTTTTTTTTTATTAATTAATGTAATTTTCATTAAATTTTAAATTGATTATCAAGGTAGAAATGATATTTGAAGCTAAATTTTAAAAAAAACTACATCATAATTGATGATAAAGATTCTTTGAAAATTATAAAAATTACATATTTTTATTTGTGGGGCAGGAAACTTCCCCCCTTGGGTGCATATAAAATTTTGGGGCAGGAAACTTCCCCCCCCAAATATAAAGTATAAGCATAATTTAAAATATAGAATTTTATTTATAAACAGTAATATTTAAATTTATTTTTGATATAGTAAAAATAATTTAGAAGTTATCTAAAAAATTAGATACTTAAAAATGGATTCTTTATTATCTTATGATAACAAGAATCTTTTATTTTAATAGAACATAAAATTCTAATTTTTCTAGAGCTTGAGGTAAATCATCATTCTGATTGTCTAATTTGTAACAATTTGCAAAAGACTATTTTTTAAGTCATTATACTTGTATTATTTTAAATTATAACTATATATATAACATTAATTACTCTAATGATAAAAATGTGAAATAATCAAAAGAATATATAAATTTTATTGCTTTTATAGAATTCTCAAACTTATTTTAAGTCCTACTTTAGAGGTTTTAAAATTGATATTATTAAATATTATTATTAAAATATTGAATTAGAAATTATTTAGCTAAGTCAATAAAAATAACATCTTGGGCTATTAAATTTGAACCTAAAACTGTTTCATAGTTTAATGGTAGATTCTTTAATTTAATAATAAAATTGAAATTTAAATATATATATTTATAGATCTGATAAAATTACAGCTATTTAAAAAACAATGGTAATTATGAAAGTTGTAGGAGATTTGACTAATTAATTAAAAGACTATTAAAATGATGGGAAAAAAGAATCAGAAAAAAGTTCTTTGAAGGAATCATCTGATGAATATGTTAATGATAATGATTACTGATCAATAAGATATAAAATAAATTTCACAAAAACTTTATTCTTCAATTAATTCTAATGTTTAATTCGTTTACTTTTAAATTTAGTTTTGTAATATCACAATCGAAATGAAATTAAAAATATTATAATTTCAAACAATATAATATAAATAAAATAAAATATTCCTGTATTAGTAGAAGACCTTCTAATCCTATTTTATAATCATAAATTAAAAAATTTTAATTCTACTCCAGAAGAATATATAATATTCTCATTTAATAACTCGTAATTTTATTTATAAAAAATACATCAATATTTATTATGAAATATTCTTATATTTTATCACTTCATTGTTTATGCGGCAGAGTTAATACTTCAAAACTAAATAGAGTCTATAATTAATTGCAAATATTTAAGTCTTTAATTAATCTATATTTAAACCAAATTGAGCGTTTTTGGATAAATTATTCTTTGTAAATAATTAAATTAGTTTTTTTTATTATAATATATTAAATTAATCATATTTTAAAAACCAAAAATTTAATAACATATTAAAATGTTACCACTTATTAATTATATTTATTTTAAAATTTTAAAATTTTACATTAAAAAACTTTATAATTTAGTTCATTTATAATTAGAATCTTTGAAAAAAATAGCTATTTTTTATTCGAAATCTTTTTGTAAAATTTTTTTAATTTTTATTTTATCATTTTAAGGATTTAATTTTAGCATAATAATTTAAAATGAAACATTAAGTAGTATTTTATTATGTATTAAGTATTGCTCATCAATTAGTAAATCAATTATATTAAAAAACTATTTTATAAAAATAAATATTTCTTTGCTAATCGATAAAATATTTGAGATTTAGATGATTAGGAAAAAATTAAATGACTTTAGGACTTTAGTTATTCTATGACGTCAATTATAGGACTTTAATTAATCTATGACGTCAATTAAATAAGTGTATATAAAGAATCCTTTTTTTTATTGATCAATATTAATAATTAAAACAAAGAGACTTAGCATATCTTTAATCACAAAATCAAAAGATGGTATAAAAATGTTTACATTGCAACAACTTCTACAATTTAATAATATATATTTGTATTTAATTTGACCAACAGGAAACCTATCATTATCAATGAGTGTGAATTTAATTATTTAATAAATGATGAATGATTATTAACAAACAAAATCATTTAATCGAAGTATATTTATAAATATAAACTGAAAAAATTAATGTAATTAAATCTAAATCAAATAATATTTGATTCAATAAGTGTGCCTGCGTCTTCTGTTTGGAATGCATTCAATCTCTTTTGAATGATAGTTTAGCTAGATAAATTTAATGCCCTGGTTGTAAAGAGAACAGCACTCTAATAAATTTTAATAAAACTTATATTAATTGATTACTCTGCCTGAATAATTATTTATTAAATTTAATTTAACCTGATGAGTTGAAGGAAAGCGAAGGCATCATGATGGAACTACAATCACAAGATCTTCTCACAATTATATGTGACCAGCACTAAACTTAAACTGCTTCATTGTATTGTCTAAAGTGTGAGATACCTGTATGCTCAGACTGCAAGCTAGACACTCACAATGGTCATCAATTCATCGATCTCAAGAAATCCAAGTTTAAAACCTACTTAGACAATGTATATATTTTA
Source organism: Oxytricha trifallax (assembly GCA_000711775.1). Taxonomy (NCBI): domain Eukaryota; phylum Ciliophora; class Spirotrichea; order Sporadotrichida; family Oxytrichidae; genus Oxytricha; species Oxytricha trifallax. The sequence goes on along the minus strand of ARYC01001010.1, from coordinate 75,283 downwards.
TGCCAAGGAGATCTTCGAGGACTACTCAGTCAAAAACATGAATAAACTATTAATAAATTATAATAATAATGGTATTTATAATGAAGTCCTTATTGGACTAGATTTCTCACAATGAGGTATAACAAACTTCCTCTTAATTTAAGTCAAACATCTCGAAGATATCTAGAATGTTTAGATATAATTAAAGAATAAAATTTAAATATATAATAAATGAAATAGATAGAATTTTAAATATAGTATAAGCTTTTTTTTATAATAATAAAGTATTATATAAAAAAATATTACAGAAAAGCTTATTTTTTATATAAAAAAGGTAAATTTAAATTTTAAATTTTTATTCTGCCTAAAAAATATAATTCTATAAATTTGCTTTTACATTTAAAGCACTAAATAAAGTTTTACATCAAATAAAAATCAAACTCAACTTATCATAAATTATTGATTGAAAAAACACTAATTTTACTTTGATTCAATTATTTAACATTTACATATTTGCAATTATAAAAAAAATAATTATCTTCCTAATTTTATAAAACCTAAGCAAAATAAATTTATCTCTTTTGGCAATGGAATTAATATTTAATAGAAGAATCTTTTTATTATTTTATTATTCTACTTTTATTTCAATAAAATATCATTTATAACTTATTGATAATATTTAATTTTTATTATTAATTTCAAAACTTAATCTTCAATTAAATATAATAGGCTATTTCTATTTATAAAAAAAATAATAACCTATAAAGTTAATATTTACTTTAAATAATCAATATAAATAAATAACTAATGTTTCATTATCTAACAAGCGAAGAAAGATACAAAATACTTTTAAGTTTATTTGTTTAAATTGACCTGCCTTCCTGCCTGGGTGAACCCCAGAATGACCTTAACAATGTCATGAGTGATGGAAATGTACAAAATATTTATAAAATAAACAAATAAAATATTTCATGTATTATGGAAATGTCTCTGTCAAGCTAAGCTAGAAAGATATACAAAATATGATAAATAAATCGTAAGCTGAGCTAAGAGACGAATTCAAACAAACTCTGAAACCATTTGACACCACTTCAAGTATTAAAAGAAAACTTGAATTGAGAATAGAAGTCTTGAATTCTGCAATTACTGTATAACTTCAACAGTTTAATTAATAATATAATTTAATTTAAGTTGAAGAATGACTATAAGACAGACAATATATAGTATAATTAATTATTTTTGACTTAGATTTAAGATTCAAAGAGTTTTCTTCGAAATATGAGCAAGCTGATTAAAACATTAGTGAATCCTCTTAAAATAAAACAGAAATTGATTAAAGGCTATAAAATTTAGACAATCAATATATCTAATTATGCGAGTAAATTCAAGAAATTAACGGTAACTTAAAGATTGAATTTTAGCTTTTGACTGATTAGCTTGTTGAATTTGGTTAGAAAACTGATTAAATTAAACATGAAAATTAAAGATAGATTGATACTTAAGCAAGCCAGTTACTTGAATTTTTAAAGTAAAATTTAAAAATTCATTTTTATTTGCGAGTTTATTTCTTTTAATAAAGAATTATTGAATTATATAATTAAAGTATTGAATATTCTGATAAAAGTTTAAAAATCTTAGTAATGATAAATTTATTGATAGTTAAACTATACAAAATTAATTTCAACAAGAATTTAGTTATGATAAATATCCTATAATAATATTTTGGATATCACAGATCAATCTAAAAGTTTATAATTTATTTATTAAACCTATCAAATGAAAACATAAATAAATTTTAAAATTATAGAATATTTTTCCTTCAAAACTTACTGACAATAAGAAAAATAATTCCTTTAATTATTTTATTATTTTATTTTATTACATTAAAAACATAAATTCCATTAAAAATAATTAAACTTGGTAAATTAATACATTATATATTTGAAAATTCATAATTTATAAATATAGCAAATAAAATATTTGTATTATATTTTTATAAATTAAAACGAATTCTCAAAGAATTTGAAGTCACTTGAAATAAAAAACGATAATAAAAAATTTGGGGGGACGATATCTGAACCTAGGCCGAAGTATCTAAACCAAGACTATTTATTAAAGTTTATATTCATGAAATAGGTCAATTTAAAAATTTAGAATATTTCTAGAGTGTCAATTTTAAATTATGATAAAAAATTTATCATAAAATATATGTTATAATAAATTATCTAAAATCAAGATGATTTTGGTATTTTATTCTTACACTGACTTCCTATAGCATTTTTTCTGCGCTTGTTGGTATCACTGGTCCTGAATATTTCTTTCTAATAAAATGTCTTACTTATCCCCATATTCCTTACATATGTGATCTTGCATGATCTCCTCTTTAAATTCTAATTGCTTCAATGTTTCTAAATTGTTTTATCAAGTTGGGACATTTCTGTATCCTCTCCATTTGTATTATTATTGATTCTCAAGCAAGATATTCTTCTAGGTTCTTTGGGTAGATTTTTGTGGAGAAAAGGTTTATCATGTTTTAATATACAATTGTGTTCTGTATAATTTTATCATGGCTTTAGGCAAAAGTTAATTCAATAAATTAATATGTTAAATTCTTCATCTTTAAATAATTTTAAATAAAAAAAGTAACTTTAAATCAAATATTTTATGATAATTATATAATTGCAAAATTGATACTCTAGAAAATTAAAAAATTATTTTAATTGCCAAATTCGGTTTTTTCGACACTAAATTGACCTATTTAATGAATATGAACGTTACAAAAAATAGTCTTGGTTCAGATACTGCAGCCTAGGTTCAGATATCGTCCCCCCCAAAATTTAAAGTATATCCATACATTCTGAATGGTTCGCAGCTAAAAATATTTAGAGATAAAAATATATAATATTAAATATATTTTCCTTTCAAACGTCATTAAAAGTATAATTTTATTAATTTCGGAATCATATATAGCCCATGAGTAAAAGTCAAACGTAGTCATTTTTTCTGGTTATATTAATTAAGATATAATTTAACACAAAAATTTTATCTATCTATAGAAATCCTATTTATTTTTGAAGTATACAAAATATAAAATTGTATTATATATTATAAATAAATTTCTTAAAACTTATGGCAGTGCTATCCTTTAAAGGGCCAAGAATAATTATTTTTTTCTTATACTCAAAAATTTTAAAATATCAAAATTAATATTATTATTTGGACATACAGTCCATAAACTATAATTTATGAATTTTCACATATGTCACTTCAATATATCTTACTTAATATTTATTATCAAATGGATACAAATATGATTTATAAATCAGAAAAAAAAGAAATCATATAAAACTTTCTATCTTAATTAATTTTTACTTTAAAGTCAAGTAGCTTAGGTACTTAAAATATAATTTATTGAGTGTAATATGCAGTACTTAACTTTAAAGTAAAAATTAATTAAGATAGAAAGTTTTATATGATTTCTTTTTTTTCTGATTTATAAATCATATTTGTATCCATTTGATAATAAATATTAAGTAAGATATATTGAAGTGACATATGTGAAAATTCATAAATTATAGTTTATGGACTGTATGTCCAAATAATAATATTAATTTTGATATTTTAAAATTTTTGAGAATAAGAAAAAAATAATTATTCTTGGCCCTCTAAAGGATAGCACTGCCAAAAACTAACTATCTAAATCAGATAATACAACTAAGCTTTAAGTTTAAAATGATTAAGTATTTTCAGATTGCAGATTGTAAAACTTCAGGATTTTAGTTGATAGAGAGATCAATCAAACTAATGATAGCATACTAAAAGCTCATTTAAATGAGGTACATAAAAATGGTGGAATTAGTAGAAAGTTAGGAGGTGTTTGTTTTAGGTTATTTTAATAGGAATAAGATATCATTAATTTTTAAAAAAATTTTTAAAATCATTTTTTTAAAAAAATTATATTACAAAAAAATTTATTTAATTCTAAAAATTTATTAATGCTATATAAATAAGAGATTATAATTTCATTTTAGGTAGTTTTGAATTTTAAAGACTAAAGAAAAGAAGTCTATCGGTTAAAGAACTTTGATTATTAGTTTAATATTATTATTTATATAATAATCAATCTAGCTTATTGTAGAAACAAAACATTCAAAATAGCAAATTGTATTAAATATAATATATACTTTAATAAAAAATATATTTTTTTCACATTTTGTTGTTTAATACAACTAAATAAACAAAATATTATATTATATTTTTATTTATAATGCATGATATTTTCAAATAAAAGGAGTAATTTACATTTAATCTTTTTATAAAATCTAATTATAAATATTAAATATAAGGATTTTTTTACCTCACTAAGTTCTCTCGATTGTTTAAAGGTACTCTTCATGGATAAATTAATAGTTAATTTTTATATTTTAATTTTTGTGATTGTTAAAAAAATTTAATTTCTTTTAAATCTTATGAGTGTTAAAATTCAAAATATTCGATATAATAACTTAAATAAAGTAAGAAACTTTCCCTTGTAAATAAGTAAAAAAAACTGAAATTTATAAATAAAATGGTGTAATGTTTTAGGTATTAAATCTTGTTTTAACATTAGTAATTTTATGTCAAACATAATTAATCTCAACCAATATCTTATTATACATAGTTCATATTTGCTTCAATTTTTAATTAGATTATGTGCAAAAAAAATTTTAAAGAATTAAATCTTAAAAATTTTTAGACATGAAAATAATTTGAGTAAACAAATAATTTCTCCAAATGTATAAAATCATGATCTATTTTTTGTATAATAAGCATGATATCCCGACAAAATGCTTATTAAACTCTAATTCATGAAAAATTTACTTGTTTTTTAATTCCACATTATTTCTTAAATATATATTCATTTTATAATGAAAGCATTTTATGTAAAAAAGTAAATTTATGGATTTACAGCTTCTAAATTTAATGAATTATGCGATAACAAAGGCTCAACAGTTTGTTTTATTTAAAGTGTAGCTGGACAAGTATTTGGAGGATATACATCAATTCTAATAAAATTAAATTAATATCAAGAGAATTTAAATTTAGAAGAAAATTTATATTACTTGTTCAGTAATTAAAATTGTTACGAACGAAAATCGGCTCTACTACTTTCCATCCTTTTAGTGCCTACTATAAAATACTCCTATTTATATTAAAAATTTTCATTCTAATAGTTAAATCGATGTATTTATTGTCATATCTATCTTTCACCATATTTTTATATAAAAAATTACATAAAAATTTGCGATATTTTCTAATTCTGCTTCTTTCAAATATGATAAGGTGAAATTATCGTTTTTATAAGTTTTATAAGTCAAATTGAAAATTAATCAAAAGCCAAGAGTGATATATAATAATAATCTGGGTTTGAGCATTAGATAGTTAATATCGTTTAATCCAATAGTATTATGAATTTTCTCCAACCTCCCTCTTCCCGCAGTCTAATGTTTACATTATTTCTAGTTCTCTATTACAGCAATCTGAGTTTGAATTGAATAGATTGTAAATTCGGTAGCTATTTGGCACATTCTTAGTGTCTTTCGTGAGATTTTGATGATTATTCGTGAGATTTGTGCGTTACAGTTGCTCCTGCTCCACAGTATATACTGTGTATCAGAAGATACAACTTGTTAAAAACACTCACTTTTAAGTCAAAATTTTGAAAATATGGGTGATAACAGAAAGAGAAATCATCAATTTACGAAGAATATGGTTTGGGCAAGAATGAAATAAGTCTTCATAATTAACTTATCTCTTTGGATATTTTATTTTACGCTAGACTTATTTCATTCTTGCCCAAACCATATTCTTCGTAAATTGATGATTTCTCTTTCTGTTATCACCCATATTTTCAAAATTTTGACTTAAAAGTGAGTGTTTTTAACAAGTTGTATCTTCTGATACACAGTATATACTGTGGAGCAGGAGCAACTGTAACGCACAAATCTCACGAATAATCATCAAAATCTCACGAAAGACACTAAGAATGTGCCAAATAGCTACCGAATTTACAATCTATTCAATTCAAACTCAGATTGCTGTAATAGAGAACTAGAAATAATGTAAACATGAGACTGCGGGAAGAGGGAGGTTGGAGACAATTCATAATACTATTGGATTAAACGATATTAACTATCTAATGCTCAAACCCAGATTATTATTATATATCACTCTTGGCTTTTGATTAATTTTCAATTTGACTTATAAAACTTATAAAAACGATAATTTCACCTTATTTATTTATTTCTATGATTTAGTAAGTTTAAATATTTCCAGTCGACTTTCTATGTTGTATGCTTCCAATTGTAATAAGTCATTTCTAATTTTAATAGATAATTGTTACTACCGAGATCCCCCCCAGGGAGTACCCCATCCCCCCTCCCATTCCCCATACCCCCCCGTAGCCCCCACCCCCATTAAAATATCCCATTTCATATCAAATTTTGTATCTACAGGGTCTAAATCGATCTCCTTCTTGACATCTCGATATTATAAACCCTATTTATGTAAATAATTTTAATCTCGACATCATAGACCCTATTTTATGTATATAATTTCCTTATAATTTAAAATTTATTTATTTTCACAATAGTGAAAATAAATCATATGAATGTAATTCTTTGTTAAGTTTCACGTTGTTTCTCAACCATATTACACTATAGCTTATGAAATATAAATTGAAAAACTTTTTCATATTTTTTTTATTATAAGTAAAATTTTGATATACTATGATACAAAAATATTTTTTAAAAAGTTTTTGTCCCTTAAATCAACTTCATTCGACATAATTCGAAAAAATAGTATGAGTACTTTTTTAAGTTTTTTTTTTCTTCATTTTTTTATAAATGATAATGGATAAAATATTTATAAAAAAATGAAGAAAAAAAAAACTTAAAAAAGTACTCATACTATTTTTTCGAATTATGTCGAATGAAGTTGATTTAAGGGACAAAAACTTTTTAAAAAATATTTTTGTATCATAGTATATCAAAATTTTACTTATAATAAAAAAAATATGAAAAAGTTTTTCAATTTATATTTCATAAGCTATAGTGTAATATGGTTGAGAAACAACGTGAAACTTAACAAAGAATTACATTCATATGATTTATTTTCACTATTGTGAAAATAAATAAATTTTAAATTATAAGGAAATTATATACATAAAATAGGGTCTATGATGTCGAGATTAAAATTATTTACATAAATAGGGTTTATAATATCGATATGTCAAGAAGGAGATCGATTTAGACCCTGTAGATACAAAATTTGATATGAAATGGGATATTTTAATGGGGTTGGGGGCTACGGGGGGGTATGGGGAATGGGGGGTTTTGGGATATGTAACAGATAATCATTATAATTTGAATATATTAGACGAACATATAAAAAGAAAATATTAAACTAAGTTAAATAAAATTTTATAAAAATATCCTAATGCCCATTTTTAATTAATTATTCTATTTAAATTTATGATTAAAAGGCTCTGCTTATATATTTTATTTTTTTGCTAGAAAGATATATAATAATTATAAATTTATCTAAATTTTACACTATTAAATATATTATTGTTATTCCAGTTTGAAGATTCAAATATTGTAACTTTTATTTTACAACTTTTAACAGCGTAGTTTTAAAATAATTCAATTTATTTTAATCTGAAATTGGGGTAAGATCACAAATTATATTGATTTCAATGAGTATTATAATGATCTTGCTTTTTCTCTAGTTATTTTGATATTTATCAAACAAAATTAGCATCCATTTCATAAACAGTAAATTTTATTATATAAATCATATTAGAATAAATATAAAAGTTACTATATAAGAAACAACAATATCTCAAAGAATCTGTGAATAAATTAAAAAAAAAGCTTAATTAGCTGTTTCAAAAACATAAATTAATAACTATATGCTCGTTGAGTAAAAAGTAATAATAATGATAGTCTAACAAAAAAGGATCTAAATTATTTATAAAATGGAGACAGTTAACATATAACATCACTGGATGTAGTGAGACTATCCAAAAAATAAAATAATATAATATTAATAAGAAGCAAGATTACAAATAATTACAAATTTAATGCAATTTTTAATGTTTTAGATTTTGATGTTGAATTGCCATGAAGGAGATCGATTTAGACCCTTAGGACGTATCTTTTCATTTAAATTAGAGTTTTTTAAAGGGGTTGTAGTGGTTAAAAGAGGCCTGCGGTTTTACAAATGTCGATCGGAATAATTAACTAAATTATCCAATAATTATCTTCAAATTTAAAATTTATGGGTTGGAAGGTTTCCTGGTTATCATTTGTAATAAAAATATTATAAAATTAAAAGACTGAAAAACAATTTTTTTTTTCTTCGTTAAAACATCCTATTAATACTTCTAAATATATATATATCAATAAATTCTTTATACCTTAGCTAAACATTTGTATTTTTCTAAAATATTTAAGGTATTTAAGTTATGTTGTTATTTAAATCATTTTTGAACACTATATCTGTACTGTTAAAAAGATAATTCATTCCTCATAAATCATAATATCATTTAATACGAGATTTATGATAATACTGAGACCACGTGACCATTACTTGAATATAGAACTAAATTATTAATAAAACGTAAACTATAAACATTTTATTGTATGCAAATAAGGAACTTTACCCTCCTAAATTTATTTATAATTTAAAATTCAAATTTGAAAGTGCTATATAATATTAACTGTAGGTAAATTAATTTTCAGATATCTTAAGGAACACTTTTATATATATTTATAGAGTTTTACTTGTTTTTACAAATAAGAATAGCCAAAAGAAATATTAATATTATATATTTTTCTTAAATCTTTTTTTAAAAAATATTAGTTATAAATATAAAAAAATATTATATTTTGCAATAAGAATATTATTAGCATCAGTTCCTTGGAAAAAATCTGAAAGTTAATAACTAATTAATGATACTTATGCATTTGTGTTTAGTTTGAGCAAAAAATCCATCCATAATCAATACTAAAATTAAAACTATGCAGTTAGACATAATAAGGATTAAATGTGTCTATTTGGAAATACTGATATTATTATTATTGATAATTGTGACTAGAAAAATAACTGGTGTAATTTAGGAGGTACTTATAAACCATATAATGAAGATAAGTATGGATAACCTTAAGCACAATCATATTTAGCTGGATAATATTAGTTCTAAGTATTAGAGATTGAAGTGTATCAAGTAATTTGATTGATATTTACTAAAAAACTTATATTTATTTATTTATTTAATGACATCTTATGATACTTTTTATTTACACTTTGTTAATTAATAAAATGTATATTAATGATTTATTTAAGATTTAATTAGATTAAATAGAAAATATAGAAATATATTTTTCTATATAACTTAACAATAAATATATGTAAAAGATGACTATTATTAAGCTTTACTTAAGACTTACATAAATACATGGTATGAAACTCATGTAAATTTTTAAATATAAATTTATTCGTATTAAAATTTTAAAAATAAATAAATAATTATAAATTAAATGATAACACAAATAATTTATGGTATTTTTGTCTTAGTAAATATGCATATCTATCCTCTATTATTATTAATTTGAAAGAATTCATAAAAAAATTGATAAAGATAATAAGTATTTAGCTTAGTTGAGGAATTATATAAATTATACGCAAGACTTTATTGAAATTGAAAAGATTTAACGAAAAATTATAATTAAGTTTATTAGAAGTAAGCATATAAAGAGTTTTGGCTATAAAACAAATAAATTATTATATTATTGATATATTTAATATTACTTTGAATTTTTTTAAAAATTAATTATTCCTAATTAAATAATATCAACAAAACTATCAGAGACATTGGTGGAAGATTAGTGGAGAGTGGCAACACTCTGATTTGGTCTCTTTAATATAAAGCGAATGGAAACTATGGAAATAGCGCTTAAAAAACTGATTTGCTTGCCTGAGAATTTAAATATTCATGAATTACAAAAAAATAAATCTTTACTAGAAAGAATTATAAATTGAAAAATATCAAATTAGCAGAAGATATTTAAATAAAATGAATTATCTTGATGATCATTACTTCCAAGAGATTTAAAACTTTTGTAAACACATGTCATCAATTTTTAATCTAGATAATTGATGGGGGATTTGATCGACTAGTGAAGTATGACACATGATTATTGATTAAAAGCATGCCAAACGCTCGAAAGATATATTTGACAAGATATAACAATTAAGCTGAAGGCCCAGGATGATGTATTTTCTTATCGTTACTTATTTTAAAATACATGAAAAAAAACTTCTAAATAATCTTAATATATTGATTAATATTTTTAATACTTGCAAAATATGATTTTAGTTATAAATTATTTATCAAGTTCAAATCCTTCAAGAAAATCTGAGTTTTTAAGCGAAAGTAGGTAATTATGAAAACGATTTGATATTGAAATTTGACTATGGCACTACCAATTATACTTAATGGTTATACTCTTATTTTAAATCAAGACTCTTTCAATGCAATAATCTCTCATTATTTAAATAACTGTCCAGTTTATAATTTATCAGAATTTTTCTCATTCATTTCAACAATTTTCAAATAAACATGATTAATTAATTTTATTATTAGATTATAATCCAAGTGAGTGGAACATAAGAGCGAAATGCCCAACTTCTCGACCTACACAAAGAACTTCATTTAAACCCTCATCAGAGGATCTAGACTCAAAGACATCATAGACACTATCATCTCAGAGTCTATGAACAACGATTGGGGACATCTTACAATCCAGAAAGTTATCTACATCGCCAAAAAAGTTGCCCAGATTAACCCAGCCCTAATCTTCAAACTTAGAAATGAAGCCAAAATCAGAGCTCACAACCAAAACAACCACTATGTTGCGAATTGGCTAGAACTTCTAGCCTAGTCTCTTTACCTAGTTTAAGTCAAAAATAAATGGATCCCTAAAGCCTAACAGCCAGCCACTGATTTTGGAAATCTTAACTCCTCAACTCCGGAGTTCATTCCATAACCCTCTTCCCCCATTAACACAAAAATTGACTTCCAACCACTCACCAGTGCACTCTCACAATTTCACAACAGGTTCTCTCAATAAGAGATCTCGAACCTCAACTAACAATTCATACAGGAAGAGTAGGAATACCTAGCTTCTCAATTTGCCATCCTCCAAGCGCCAATAGACAAGTCCAGTTCACTAGACTATGACTCTGAAGCAGACATCTCCTTCTATGAAGGAGTTGAATAATCCTTGACGTCCTCTAATACGTCACGAAACAAAATTCCTATCACCCTTTAATAAGATTTTTGACTAGGAAGAATTTAAACAAGATTCCTAATTAATAATAAAATATTAATCACTATTAAATATGAGTAACCAAAGAGATGTCCAAATGAATGACAAAGCCTCCACAAAGTTCAAAGACCTTCCAGACTACTACACAACTAAGATTGACCTAGCATTCAAATCCCTTATAGACGAAGCTAATAGCGGTACCAAAGTCTCAGCCAGAACCCTATTCAAAGCACTAGAACTCAAAGAACAAATCGTCTCCCTCAGAATTCAAGCAGCAACTCAAGGACTTTCTAATACAATTGCCTACTACTTCGAACAACTTGAAGACATCCTTGACAGAGAAACTAAAGCTTAGCACACCATAGCTAATGACCCTGACACCCCTAAACAAATCAGAACCTTTCTCAAAACCATTGACAAACTTAGATCTTACGACTAAGATGTCATTATGTACTGCGACACAGACCAAGACCTCATACTCAACACAAACACAATCAGATTTAAAACACCTTGGAACTTCTCCAAGAATCTCTTAAGCGACCTACTCATCTTCTTGAAAGAAAATTTTAAATCTTTTATCTCCCTTGGCCATATTGAATTCTCGGTTAAAATCTTATAAGTTTAATCATCAATTAAATATAAACACGTCGGTGACGACTCTGTCACCATCTTAAGACAAGACCGAAGAAGACAAAACTAATTCACTGGTAGAAAAACAAACAACAAACAAAGACAACCAAAGAGACCCAGAAGAAACAACAAAAAGAGAAGAAACAACCAAAGGAACTGAGTTCCTTTTAAATGATATGCTCGGGGGGCTTTAAGCCCTCGATGCGAGTTATTTATTTATTTATTTATTTATTATTTATATTTTTGATATAAATTAATTACCTAATAATCTGATGAGATAATTCCATTTGTAAATATTGATAGATTTCTAAATATTTAAATTGATTTTAATTTTTTACATTATAAAAAATAATTAGAAGTATCCCAAATTAAGCCACAGCTTATTCTTATTATAATGCGTATTCTTTTTTAATTTGCGATTTCTTGAGTTAAATAAGTTACATTTTTACAATAGTTATATTTTAAATTACAATTATAAAAATGAAGATTGTGAGTTTGAAATTCCTCACAAAGTGAGGAATATTTTGGATAAAATTAAAGAAATACTGAATATTTATGAAATTTTCTTAGAAAATAAGGCAAAATTACATTAATAAACGAATATTATGGAATGAATTTAATTTGACGCTGTCAAGGCATTTGCTAAAGTGAAAGATCTATGAATTATTATTAATTTAAGAGTTAGAAATTTCATAATTTATTTCAGATAATCAAACTATTGAATAAAAAGAAAGAAATTAGCATTAGATCAATTTAATAATTTAAAGTGAATATTTTCTTATAGAGAGAAATTATAGTTAATGCCGTTTCTATAAATTAAATATTTATAGAATTTTGATTAATTATGCTATTAATGTCAACAAATGTTTTAAAACATATTTACTTTGTATAATTTAAGTTGATTTTTACTTATGAAGTAGGATTCTATACTTTCCAATAAATATTGAATTTAAATATTTGCTAATTTACACGATCTTTTAATATATTTGCCATTTAGATAAAATTATAAGAAAATAATATTTTTTTTAATAAAAAAAATATTAAATGATGACTTACTCTAAATTAATACTATGTTTTTAGTCTTTAATATTAAATAAAATTATATATAAAAAAAATTTATTCAAATTAATATTATTTTTTTAAAGATAAAATTTATTAAGCATATATGAATAATTCTCTTAAAATTTATAGATTTTCCATATAGTCATTATTTAAAAAAAGAAATTTAAGATAGAAGATATTAAATTATTAAATTTCAAATTAATCTGTATTTAAAAATGTATCATAAATGATAGAAATGATAGCTAGCATCAAATAATTTAATTCAAATGGATAAATATTTGAAATGTAAATGGAATTCGAAAAAATAATTGACATTAAATTTAGTATTTAAATTATTACATATAGGAAATAATAAAATAAAATAAAAATATAAAAAATGGGCTTATGTATAGGAAAGAATGGTGTCACAAAAGTATTACTTAATTAAAATAACATGTTAAATAAAGTCATATGATAAAGCGTTAATTACATAAAAAGTTTAATGAAAAAATATAATTTTATGATTTAAGTTATTTAGATTGATGAAAATATTTTAAAAATAAAAAAAAATAATTTTATTTATATTTTTTTTTAACCCCCATTAATAGTATATAGTAAAGTACAAAGAAATTATTCAAATAACTTTTTATAGATTCAATAGTTTAATAATCTTTTTAAATTTAAGAATTTTGAAAAAAATAAAATCTTTACAATAGAGTATTTTTGCTAATATTTTGCAAATGATTGCTTAAAAAATATAATTTAAAAATTTTTAATATATAAATAAGAATTATGGTCAAATTGGAAATAAAAATACTAAATATAAACTATTAATATAAGGGCAATGGACCTAGGAAGGTTACCATAATATTTTTTTAAAAAAATTAATTGTCCCATAAAACATTAAAAAATAGTTGTTATATATTTGTTTTAATAAAACTCACAAATTAATAGGTTTTATTGTCATTAACTACCAAAAAGTAAAAGTTTCAAATAATAAGGTAATTACAGGAAAATTAAATATTAATTAGCCAATAATTATTGAAAAGCAAATTAAATATTATTATTATATTTATGTGTTAATGACAACATAAAAATACTTTTATATGTGTAGACTCTTGAAAGTTCATGAGATACTTTTTAATGAATTATGTAAAATAATTTTGATCTTTTATTAGAATTTTTGAATGAAAAAATTTTAGTGTTGCACTACCCTAATATAATAGCACTTTCTTCTAATGTACAATCTTACGACTTATAATCTGGAAAACCACAAATAAATACCAGCTAAGCATAAAACTTTTAAAACAGTATCACTCCATAAAGGGAAACTTTAAGCCAAAATCAATAATAGAACGAAGCAAATTCAGCTTAAAAACAAGGGAACATGCTCCCTCTAGATCAGCCTATTCAAGACTAATAGACGTCTAATCGCGTCTAAAACTAATATGAAAAGATAATTATAATTTTAGATATTATTTATTATTAAAATTTAATTATAAATTTTATAATGAAACATTCTAGATAAGTAAAAAATAAACTCTTATACAAGATGATCTTATAAATGATTCACATAAGGCTAAATCGATAAATCGTGATATGACAGTTACTTCTTATCTAGGAACTACAAAACTCTAAACAGTGAAATTTAATGAAGAGTAACTTTAAAAAAATGATAAAATTAGCAATAATAAAGTTTCATAGAACCTTGAGTAAAATCAATTTAAAATACTATTTTGAATTTAAAATAAAATAATTATTAACAACGGGAAAGTTGAGTATAGTTTTATTTTAAACATTTTTTTAAAAATTCGATGTAAGTGCTATGTAGATAAGAGTCTTTATATTCCATAAAGAGATTAATTTTATTTTCATTTGTTGGTTAATTTAAAATTACAACCTTCCAATACTTAAAAGGTTGATAAATTGCTCAAATATGAGCATGGTAACAAATAAAAATTTAATTTACGATAATAAAAGAGTTGATTAGAAATGAATAATTTTTAATAGAAACTAATTTATTGTTCTTATTATTATATAATAAATTCCAAAGTCAAATGTTTTTATTCATTGTATTATGGAGAATCTTTTTAATATGATTTGTCAATAAAGATACCTAATTTCGGGGGGGCTAAGTCGGTGCAGGATCAATTTTTAACCTTTTAATACATTAGATCATCAAACCCCCATAAAAAAAACATCATTATTTATGAAAATTTACTATCATCGTCTGAAAATTTACTTAGTCAATTAAAATGACGATTGAGAACTATATACATCATTATTATTGCTTAAAATTAATGATGAATTGTCTAATTATAAAAACAATTTACTCAAATTCTTGTATTTATAGAATATATTAATCAGCATATTTGATTTTATGTGAATCATCATTAATTTTAGGCAATAATAATGATGTTTTTGATTCTCAATCGTCATTTTAATTGACTTAGTAGATTTTCAGACGATGATAGTAAATTTCATTATTTTACTTACATCAAATATTTGTCCTTTATAGAAAAAATAATTTTTGTGATATTAATATTTTTTTTTAAATATTTTAATTTCATATGATCAAGATGTCATGAACGAATTTGATTCAGAAGATGAGAGTAAATTTCCATAAATAATGATGCTTTTAATGGGAGGTTTGATGATCTAATTTATCAAAAGGTTAAAAATTGATCCAGCACCGACTTAGGATTTCGGAAAAGTTTTTGCGAAAAAAAACTTTGCACTGACTTAGACCCCCCCTATATTTCTCAGGAATTATATAATCGAAATCTAATTTATAATTATTGTAGGAATACATTTGAATTTGGAAAATTAATTAAAATAAATAAATATTAAATCAAAATATAGGCAGTTTAAGTTGGCCAATTTAAACGATCTTGGAGTCATTCAATAGAGAATTCAAAAATAGATGGACATTACTATTGCCGGTACTATTTTATCGCATCACTAAAGCGAGATAACTTGACTTTAATTAAAAATCTGTTAATATATTAATTTATACCCTCACATTAAAATAGAGTTAAAACCCCGTTAGTCAATTAAGAAATAAGATTGGGGATTAAGAATAATGAAATTAAGAATTAATTATAATTGGCGTAAATTATTAAAGTTTTGGCTAATTATTAAAGCCATTGGCTCGATTAATTGTCTTATAAAATAAACCAATCAGGGTGCGTAAATTTGTTTTTAGCCTAATTATATTTAATTTCAGCCAATTATAATTAGTTCTTAATTTCATTATTCTTAATCCCGAATCTTCATTCTTAATTGACTAACGGGGTTTTATCTTGCTTCAGTGATGCGATATATTAGTACCGCCATAGTAACGTCAAGCTATTTTTGAATTCTCTATTGAATGAGTCAAAGATCGTTTAAATTGGCCAACTTTAACTGCCTAGATTTTGAATTAATATTTATTTATTTTTAACTTATTCCTCCAATACCCCAAAACCCCAATTCATGCTTAGTCTATGAGTTTAGAGTGATTAGACTAGTCGTTTTAATGCAAAATGCGACTTATCGACAAGTTATTCGCATGTTAGTCTATGACTAGGTCGATTGAGGGTAGTCACTGAAGATTTGAACATGGTAGTAAAAACATGCACCCATACCTCACCAATGTTGATTTGGGTTGCTTGCGATTTAGTCTTAATTACAACTGTTTATCTTTAATTTTAACTAAACAATTAATCAATATAAGCTTATTCTACCTTGACTTTTAAGTTTTGAACGATGATTTTCAATTTATTTGCAATATGCCTTGTGATAAATAAATTATAAAATAGTTTAATTAAGAAAATATAAGAATTTGTATTATTTTTTATTGACCACCACACACATTTAATATTTCTAAAAAAAATTATGCCTTAAATCAACTTCATTAGACAAGATTTCAAAAAGAGTATGATTAATTTTTCAAATTTTTAATCACACTCCTTTATTTTTCACTATCTTTTATATTATAACTATAAAATAAATAGAAAAATAAATCATCCTCTTTTTGAAATTTTGTCTAATGAAGTTGATTTAAGTGATAATTTTTTCTAGAAATATAATTTTTGTGTGGTGGTCAATATAAAAATTAAACATAATTAAAATTCTTATATTTTTTAATTAAACTTTTTTATAATTTATTAATCACAAGGTATAGTGTAAAAAGTTGAAAATCATCGTGAAGCTTGTCAAAACTAAAAAATCATGTCAAATAAGGTATTAAAAAAATATGAAATTTTTTAAATAATATGATGTCAACATGTTAAGGAGGAAATTTAATTAGACCTAAGTATGAAGATTTGATATGAATTACGGTATTTTATAGGAGGGTACGGGAATGTATGGGGGTGGGGGTACTACCAAGAAGGAGTGTACGGGGGGATCTGGTGTCAGTCAGAACATACAATTAATGATAAAAATATCATAGAAGTTCCTTTATACATTATTTGTAATTAAAAAAACACAATTCCTTTAGTAATAATTTATTAATTAAAGAAATAAAATAGAGTATGATTTATAAGTGTGTAAAAATAGAATTATTTAAACTATGATAAATTGAGAATGTTAGTATTATCAAAATACAATTGAATTGGGAAAATTAGATAAATAAATTAATAATTCGTATTTCAAATATATTAACTGCCACTAAATAAATAAGCTTGTAGATAGAATTTGAGAGTGGACACTTACCGTTATTTTACTGAAATCACACCGTTTCTTCAAAATCTCATGCTCAAACGATTTTCGCTGCTGATCTGTGACTTGACCGATTTAATCGATTTGAACGGATACTTTTTTTGGTCAAATGAGTCAAATTAGTATACTTATATATTAAACGATTTTAATATATGAAACAAAATCATGACAAACATCATTCACTCACTGCTACGAGTTCTCCATGCAGAGATCATTGTTCAATTAATCTTCAAGCATTCCGCTCAGTTCTCTGCTCACATTCGTCTCCTGGAAGTGTTGTGGTACAGTGCTCTCTTCTTCTAACCGTGTCAGCATGTACTTAGCCCAGTCTATTGCATCGAAGGGCAACTTTTTATTTGAGCTCTTTTAGACATTACTCAGGTCAATCAAATGGCATCTGACCTCAAATGTCTCTCTATCGATCTTCTGAAGTTTTTCTAATGACAAAGAGTGAGTAGTTATTACAACTAAGCTGTTACATTTTCTAAGAGACATCCCCTTACTTTACTTCTGTGGATTAGCCACTCTCCTCTATCAATCTTTTTATTTTAGCAGTAATTATAATATTAAAATCGTTTAATATATAAGTATACTAATTTGACTCATTTGACCAAAAAAAGTATCCGTTCAAATCGATTAAATCGGTCAAGTCACAGATCAGCAGCGAAAATCGTTTGAGCATGAGATTTTGAAGAAACGGTGTGATTTCAGTAAAATAACGGTAAGTGTCCACTCTCAAATTCTATCTACAAGCTTATTTATTTAGTGGCAGTTAATATATTTGAAATACGAATTATTAATTTATTTATCTAATTTTCCCAATTCAATTGTATTTTGATAATAATTAGGAAATGCAGTAACTTAGAACCAATAGAGAAAACTCACAAAAACTCAAATACATTTAAGTATTCAATTGGTATATAAGATGTATTATCCATTTAAAAAACTCTCTTTGAAATCTAATCAATTTATTTATATCATTAATCGAAGTGAAAGAAGCAATTATATTTAAAGAAAATTTAGCATGCTATTATAAATTATCTTAAATCATTTTAAAATGAACATTAAATACACACTATTCCTTATTTCAAATCTTTACTATTTTTATCTTTGATCATTTGCTAAATGGATTGGTAGTCCAATATAACAATCATTTTTTTTTAGAGTACTTTTATTTTAAGAAATTGGAAAATTTTATATGATAAATTTTAAATCAATCATTAATTTATTGATTTTTTTAATATAAAATCGCATTATCAAAATCTTAGTATACTATTTATTTAGCTAATATTTTATATTTAGTAAAATCTTTGTTAAAGATTAGATAAATCTTTTAGAGAGAAAAAAATCAGTATAGTAATTGATATTTTATGGAATAGTTTAGTGGTTTACAATTTAATTATAATTTATAAAAAATATAAATAATATAGACCTAAACATCAGCAGGGTACTTTTGGATAGTAACATTTAACCCAATAAGTATTGCCATAATCAAAATTTATTAAACTATCGCGAGAATTTTTAGTTTAAATTATAATTAATTTAATAAAAATTAAAAATTTTTATAGAATGAGTAAAATCAATAGTATTTAAGTTCCATCGACCGTGATAAGGATGACGACTACATTGAACCAACAGCAATGCCTGATATAAATCGGCGTTAGAAAACTCAAAAGTATGTGACTAATAAACACTCAGCTCCTCAAGATAATTATACATTGTATCAAGTTCCTAATAACAATTTTAATCCCAAAAAGATTGAAGACTTCGAATAAAATTACTAAATCTCTTCAGACAATCAGGGCTTATCTGTAAAAGAAATATTAAATTATTCAAATATTCAAGTATTTAAAATTTAAATGTATTTTTCTATAAAATTATTTTTCATTTCAATATTTGATAAGTACAAGAAAGATTTTATTGAAGATGAAGAAGAAAAAGTAATTTTGAGAAGCAAAGAAAACTAAACAATTTTATAAAAGAAGCCAGTTGTTTATAACCTTGAGGAAGAATTAATGATTTATTTGCAAACTAATTCTAAATAGTATTATGTTTATCGTATTTTTATGTAAAAAATAAAAATAAGGAATTATTTCCTATTAAATAAATATCAAAACATTATTGGCGTAAGTGAAATTGCGTAAGGAGGAGAATGTATCGTTTTCAGATTAGACTACGCAGGGGTTGATGAAGTAGTGATAAAGAAATCAGTTATTAATATCGACAAAGGAACAAGTGAAATAAAAAAGTAGATTCTATATACTGGAATGATTAGTGAAACTTAATAATTAAAATTTCTTTAGTCAGACAAATATATAGCTAAAATTAAGGAAGAAATCATTGAATATGACTTGAAAAGTAGCCTAGTTGATGATTATTTAGTCATTGTAGAGAGAGCAAGATTCTCGTTAAATGACATATTAAAGATATGGAATGACGAAGACCTTAGATCTAGATATTATGAATACTATTCTCCAGAAAAATTAGCCTACTATTTTTACCAAGCTATACAAATCATGGCTTACCTTCACTAAAGAGATGTGTACTATGGTGACATGAAGCCACATAATTTACTTGTATTCAAAGATTAAATTCTCAAAGTTGGAGACCTGGGAATATCTATGAAGTTAGACAATTCTATTCCAATTGACCAAAAGGCTTATTTCTTAAAAGGGCTTTCACTTCCCTATGCCTCTCAGAAAACTATAAATGATTTTCAAAGGAATATCCCTTAGTCAAGATAGGAATTAATTGAAGCAGATATTCACAGTTTAATTAGTACATTTTAGTAGTGCATAAGTAAATCAATAAACTTGGAGTCCCAATCAAAAA
Organism: Oxytricha trifallax; assembly: GCA_000711775.1. NCBI lineage: Eukaryota > Ciliophora > Spirotrichea > Sporadotrichida > Oxytrichidae > Oxytricha > Oxytricha trifallax. The sequence goes on along the minus strand of ARYC01001010.1, from coordinate 54,725 downwards.
TCTAAATAAGTGCTGTTTCATTTTATTTTTATTAATTTAGATTCGTTAATAACTAAAATATTTTGCTAAATTGTAATTGATCAGCATACCTTAATTGATATTTTAATAGATAAATATTTTTTATTTTTCACTTTTTACCATATTTTATTCCCCATTTATATTTAGTTTTTTCTCCACAAGTTCAAAGAACATTTGAGCGAAATAATATTTAGCACAATTCTAATAACCTTTTTCTCACTCAAGAGTAATTAACGAATTTCGCCCTTAAGTGATAGTAAATTTATTATCATTGATTTTGTTCCAACCATGATATCCATAATTTTAAACACATTCATTTTTATTATTAAACTTTTAAAGCTTTCTGCTATTGCAGTTATTCCTATTATGCAAGTTACAGTTTATTAAACATAATTAATGCAGTTATTTTTGTCTTGCGAGGTTTGCTTTCTTTAGAGCTTTCATAAAATATTACAACAGAATGTATATCATAAAAACATCTATTATAATTATATTAAAGAATCTTAGCTTTATAATCTATAAATAGAAGTACATGCCAGGATATTCTAAATGACTTGATAAGTAGTAAAAATTTAAAGGGCACTCTGAAAAATTGGTCGAAAAATTTTATGTAAAATTAAAGCTTTGTCTTAAATTTAATCACTCAAATGAAAGATGAAAACAAATTTGATGCCATTTATCAAGTATTATTTTTGACGAAATACAAATTGATCTTAGAAGGATAGTTATTGCCAATAATATAAGACTGTGAATACGAAAAAATTACTCAAAAGGCTTAAACTTAAATTGGAAGACTAGATAAATTAAATAATTACTATGAAATTGATGACTTTATTTAGTTTGACAAAAGTTTGCCTCAATCGTAAACAGAGGCTTTAATTCAATTATATATGCAAAGAAAGCATAATTTACATCTTTATACATTCCTGTAATTTTATTTTTGAATTTTAATGTTAGACCTTAATTTCAAATAAAGGAACTACCATTATATTTAATGTAATTTAATGAGTAAAATTAAGATTTTTTAAATAGTTCATTTACTTTTTTTAAAAAAATAATAAACCTTGATTGAATATTGACTCATTTATAAGCAAATATATTAAAATGAATCACTTTTAGCTATTTAGTGTTTAATTAAATTTATTTTAAACCATTAATTAATATTTTTTTGTCGTAGTGTATTGTGTTTAGCGTAAATAACTTATTTTGGATATTTTAAGTTCATTGAAGCAAGTGTAGGATGGAAACGGTTAATCACTTAATGAGTCGAAAATTATTTATGAAGCTTTTGAGCCCTATTTTTCAATTTAAGGTAAACTCAAATTAGAGAAAATAGAGTACTATGAAGATAGTGATATAGAATAATTGCTAATAGATATTGATCAATTATTTCAAAATAAGTCGTAATTATAATTAATTTAGTTTTGGTTATTTTTAATAATTAATATTTAACTATAGTGAAATTAAAGATTATCAAAATGTATATAGCAACTTCTAATTATTTTATTATTTTTAATATTTTTTCTATCTTTAAAGTGAAGGTTTTAAGATTTTTCTTAAAATACTTAAAATGACTCTATTTTTTGAAATTATTTAACAGATAATGAAAATCTATAAATAATAATAAAAGCTAATAAATTAAAATAATAGTATGTAAAGCATTAAAAAATTCTGATTTTAAGGGTTAAAATATACTTAAAAATTGTATAATTATATTTTTAATAATATTCCTTCTATCTGCCATATTAATAGAAAACTAATATTTATTAAAATATTAATTCCTTTAATATTTTATATAATAATGAGAATCATTTTTATTAGTATATTCACTTTCAGATAATCACAAAGTAAGATAAAGAAGTTCTAATTTTACGAGAAAAGCTTTTTTGCATAGACTAAGAATTTGTCAAGAGAAAAAAGTTTTATTTCCCACTTAAATTAGAATGGATCCGCACAAAAGATTTAATTATAAATAATCATCTTTGCAAATTATTTTGAATTAAATTTTCTATAAATAAAAAAATCAAAAGATTGTAATTTACAAGGAATTATATAAAATGGTAAAATATTTAAAAAAGTAATTTTCTCTATTAAAAAACTAGGATTACTCTAAATTTACTCCCCTTATCAATATATTCGCTCTACAAAAACAAATTATTAGTAAATAATTTATAGATGTAGTGAATATATCTTAGTGATTTGTTTAATCCAAATTTTTTAAAGCTTATTTAATATTTGTTTGATAGAATGCTCTCTTCTTGTTCTTCCTATTTCTATAATCATATTTTTTTGTTTCAATTTTATATAAAAGGTCAAATATGTTATTAAATTTATAATTTAATCAAAGCAAGGATTTATCCTTTTTTTCATTTATGGTAAGAATATTTTTTTCAATTAATAAATTATTTACTAATTATAATTTAATTAACTTAACCATTCAGAGTTCATTCTAATACATATTAAATTAAGACGCTTAATAATTAACTGATTTTGAGTTTGTAAATTTTTTATTTAGGAAAATTCTTAAATTTAAAAAAAATTTTTTACAAGCAAGAGTTGAATAATATTTAATAAAAAATTTTTTTGAAATTATTGAAGATTAATATGGAAATTTAAATTTTTTCTGGTTTATACCAATAATTATGATACAATTATAAATTTGCAATTAATCAGAATGAAAAAATATATATAAAATTAAAATTATTTTATTCTATAACATTAAATAATTATGATTATTCAAACATATATAAAATCAAAACAAAAGATTAAAATAACTCAGATAAAAGTAATGAAGATAGGGGAAGTAGTGAATATAGCGAAAGTAGTAAGAGCGGATCAGATTACTCTCAAGACGAAGAATTTCCAGAAGATATAAATAAAAATCTAGAGAAAATACATTATTAGAATAGTGTATTGCCTTATTTTGGCAAACCATAAAATTATTAATATAATTATACAAATTGCAAATAAATATTTATTACTATAAAGCTATATTATTTTCTGAATTCATTGAATTAATTATAATATCGATAAAATATAAAATATCAGGAATTATGATTTTTTCGAAATAAAAAAAACTGCCAAGTATTATAAATTGCTTATTTAAATCAGATGTAAGTTTAAAAAAGCAAGAGAAAAGCAAGGGTTTAGTTTGAGATTAAATCTTAAGTTTAAAGTGTGTATATTTGAGATAGTTCTAAATTATAAATACATTAGAATTGCAAATCATTAATTATTTAACAAAAAAGCCTAGTGTTAGGGTTATAAAATATATTTTATGCTGTCTTAGATTTTCAACATAGTTTATAGAGTTTACAGTGCCCAAGATTGCTCTCTTATTCACCATTCTAAAATTAATAAATCATGTAAAACTTACAACAAAGTAAGCTAATTTAATTGAAATAACAAAAATGAGCAAGATCACTTTAAGCTTGTATGATAAATATTACATACTTGTATATTTATTGATGGAATGCTTGCTTCTTGAGGAGATTATTTTAGCACTTTTTATATCTTATTCTATTTTTAACATAATTTTGGAATTTTATTTATCCATACCGTTTCTTAATTAATTAAATTTTCATTTTAAATTCAAAATTCATGATTAATATTTTAGAGTATAAAACCATTAAAAAAGAAGAGCAAAACAAAAGATAAAATCATTTAAAATTTATAAAGAAAGTTCAAAATCGATATTGTTAATCTTAGTAACAAAAAAGATTTCTTTACCAACAATTATGTCAACATAGCTTTCTTATATATTATAATATTAAATTGATATAGGGAAAATAAAATGAAAAGTTCCTTATAAACAAGACTCTTCTAAAAGTATCATGCTTTTTTAAAATATAGGAAATAAATTATTTTCTTTATCCAGTATGCTCTAATTTATGTGCTTTAAATCATTTTTATTTCAAATTTAATTGGCATGTAAAAATAATTCATTATATTTGAATTTAATATAATTTATGTTCTGTGCTTATCTTTTTAATATTTTAAAATGTAATTGAATATGAAAAATCTAATTAAAATAGATTAAGACTACTAGAATCTAGTAAAGTTTAACTATTAAAAAACTAAATAGTTGTAATTAAATTTTTATGAATATAATATTCAGTAAATTTAAGGACGAGCCATATTAATTCTAAAAAACATTTTATGCAAGGTATGTTTTACGTTTATAAGCTCTTAGCAATATAAAAATTACAAATTTATTGACCTATAAATTTTTAAAAAGATAAAACCATATTTACTAAACTATGAAAATTTATTATGTAATTTATGCCATTATATATATATTTTTAATTTATAATCATCCAAATATGATTTGAATTAAGCAATATATAACTTATTTTACCGAATAAATTGAATTTAAAAATATTGATCAGTTAAAATAATAGAATAAATTTGATGAAGCTATGTAGGAATCATAAATTTGGCTGTAAAAATACAGAGATTTATGTGGTGATTCCCATTAGATTACTTTATAGTTTTTTGGAATAGTGGGTGAGCTCCTATTAAGAAAAGATTTAAAGAAGGGAATAATAAATTAATAGGGAATTAACTATCTCATTAAGTTTTCAAAACTAATAGAAATAATTAAATAGATATATATATATATATATATATACAAACTTATTTTAATTTTTTCGAAGCTCAACCTTATTGTTAAATATAATAAAAAAATAATTGAAGAAATATTATAAATGAGTCAGTTTTAATTAAAGTTAATCATAATAAAATTTGAAGTAGAATACCTTATTTCTTTTATATTAATTTTTAAAGTAAATTAAATTATAATTAATTTATATAAATTGTAGATTTTACTGCTTTAAACATCGATATAATTCTAATATTTAATTCATAATGTTTAATATTATTTTAAATACTTTTACATAACACTAAATTATTTACAATCAATTGTTTTTTGAAAATCCCTGGAAAAAATTTCATAAAAATTAATGAAATCCATAACATTAAAATATTTAGAACATTTACAAGAAAGAATATACCATAATTTTTTGCAAATATTAAATTAAAGCTTGTAATAATATTCAAATAAATAAATTATTTAATTTTAATTTTAATGTTCAATGATATTTATTTTATTAGAAATTAATATTAAAAATTAATTATTAAATGTAATATGACTTATACTCACTTTCTTTTGCTCCTAGAAGCTCTAAAATTGCAATATTTGATTCCAAAACACTTCCCTCCATTTTACAATCTTATAAATTTCGATAAGGAACTGTATACAAGCTTACTAAATTCTGTATTTTTAGGCTTGTATGATGAAGTAATTGTTATTAAAACTTTGAATTATATTAATGAGTGGGTTCAAAAAATTGAAGAAAAAGAGTTTAAGGATAATTAAAATGATATATTAAATCATCATTTAAAGTAATTAAAATAGTTTAATTTTATCTGGTTTTAGTTTCATTATATCTTTAAAAATTTAATTACATCATATGCTTAATTATTATCAAAGTAGATTTAAAATGGATAATTGATAAAATAAAATTAATATATAAATTAAATGTGAACTTTTAGCATTTTTGATTTGTCTATTAGTGTTTTAACTGCTATTGATTTGAATTTGATATATTTTTACAGCCAATAATTTTGCTCATCGATAGATCAAATTAGATTTATCATATCTTAACTCAAAACCCCAAAACCCCTTAGTGAGGTTTATAAGTGCTTTGATCAGTAGGGTAAAGTTGGTGTTTTATTAGGGTAGTAGAGAAAACGGAAGTTTATTGAGACTTTAATATGTATTTAATGAGTATTAGTTTAATTTTATCACACGAATTTTACTTGCTTGTCTTTGTTGTATCTCTTGAATCTTGCTTTCTTTAGTGGTTCGATTATATCGTCTAAGGATTGTCTTGGATATGCTGGAGCTCTTACTATTATCTTCTCTACAATTTTCTTTATTTCTTAGCATACATCATCTTGTTTTATGTGCTTCTCAGCTAGATTTATTGATTATTTTTCATATTTTGTATTAATGTAAGTCATGCTTTCCATATCGCACTCTAATATTATTGCAGCTACTGCCCAAACATCCCTCTAAATAGAGCCATTTGTCCATTTCTCTTTGATTGGGAAGTAACCTGGAGTACCAAGAACCTTTGCTAAGGTTACAATTTCTTATCTTAAGGCTCTATTAAAATTGATTACGACTACTTCTAAACGGCAAAGGTTTAGCATAACATTTTCAGGCTTCAAATCTCTATGAACGTATCCAAGCTCGTGAAGTTCCTAAACACCCTTTATCATATTAGATAGAATATCATTCAAGTCATCTGGGTATCTGTTTTAATATAGATAATCTCGGAGAGTCATTTCAAACTTTTTTAGCCTTAGTGCGATGAAACCAAACCCTAAAATAACACCATCTAGCTTGAGCAAATTCTTGCAATCTTTTTTCTAAGCCTCTCTAAGTACAATATATTCGTTAGCAAACTCATTTTGATACTGCTTATTTTTAAGGATGTAGCTGAAAGGATATACCTTGTAGGCATAGTCATCAACCACTATGAGTTTTGCTTTAGCAGGTACGTTTATATGTAAGTAGTTTTCAATACAACTGCTAAGGTCTACTGCATTTAGTGCAGGAATATACATGGCTCTCTCTTAAAAGCATGCTAAAAAGACATTACCAGCAGGTTGATTCATTAATTCTATTCGCTTCTGCCTCTTGAGCTTCTCCTGTTGTTCTTTTTAAGTCTCAAGATTATTAAATTTTCTTTTAGCGGGTACTATTTTCTAAGGCTCTTTGTTTAAATCAAGAACTCACTTAGGTGATGCTTCTGCTTATGCTTCTTAGCTTTAGCTGAGTGAGTATATGACTTCTCACAAGTCGAGCTCTAGTACCTGCCATCGATATTATCATGCTTAAAATACACCTTAGCTTTCCCAGAGTGAACCTCTTTCATATGTCTCTTCAAACTGGAATCAGTAGAGAAAAAGTTTTAACAGTCTTAGCATTCAAAAGTTGTAATCTTTTAAATCTGAAGCTGTTCCTTTTCTTCCTCAACATTTTTTATTAATGTTTAAACTTCTATCTCAGCTTTCTGTTTCATTTTTTAAACCTCTATAATAAAAACATGTGCTAAAAATTCAAGAGCTCTTAGCTCTGCCTCCCTCTCAATATATATATAACTTCTTGTTTCTTGGATGAACCAAAGTAAAGCATTTATTGACCTGCTTTTAAAAGTGCCGCTCTTCAATTTAATTTGACCGCCATGTTATGTTTAAATTCAAATTTAAATTTCTATTATAAAGCTCTTAAAACCTCTATAGCTTTAGCTGGACTATAAATGAGTTGCTACAGCATTAATGATGGTTTGATCTCAGCTCTAAGACTTCATATTTATTCTCAGTTTATAACCATAATTTTTGTAATTTTGCTCTTAATAATTTTGATTCTGGTGCCAACTCAAATAAAGTTCAGGTTGATACTGGTACCAATTAAGTTTTGAACCAGATTGGAACTTTTCGATTAAAACTAGGTTCTAATTAAGTTTTGGTACTATTAAATTGGTACCAATTAAACTTATACTAGTTAAATTTAACCAAATTTAGTACTAATTTAATGGAACTAAATTGATAAAAATGGAGCTCCATCTCTGAAGTTTGTTACAGCTTCTGCGAGCCTTCTCCACGTATCTTTACAGGTTTGACCTCCTAAAAGATGCCCATATTTAATAGTAAGATTTTAAAGGATAGGATCCAGAAGTCTATAAATTAAAACTTGAATCATTCAATGAACAAATGAAAAGGGTTGAGGCTCAAGAAATGATCTCAAGATTTAGAAGCAAGGAGGATCTCTATCGATACCTACTTAGCATGGTAAAATAAATTGATGTTAATCAACGATGTATACAGTTGGTCTATTCCTTCCAACGATAGATGGTACTAAAATATCATTCTTAAAAGCAATACTCTGCGAGGAGAGAAAGCTTTTAAAAACATAGAAATCAAACTGATTGAAATACCTAACTACCCAGAGATTTCAGTCACAAATCTCTACGAGGATGCAATGTAAGATAATGAAGTGGTTATTTACCTTCCTAGCAAGAAGTAACTCTCAGATAAGTTGCCTGAAAAACTTCTTCTTTGGTGTTCTTGGTACAATCAAAGAGGATTATTTGAGAGAAATTATAGAAGAAGCTCATAAGAAACGGTACTCTATTTCTCCTGAAGATTAAAAGAAGCAAGGAATACTAATAAGCGAGACCTGGCTAGCAGAGCTTAAGAAGCATCCTTATCTCTCTAGTAAGCTTTGATTTATAACTTCTTAGGGAAACCTGGAACTGGTATATTTCTAATGAAAGATAATGCAAGGTTTACAGAGAGAGAAAGTCTCAAACCATTCATTAAGTTAGCAAGAGACTTTATAATAAAGTTTAAAAGCCTAATGAAATGAACATAGATGCTGGTGCTGGTACAAAGAGAAGAAATATGGGCCCAATCAAGCCATAAGAATAGGAGAAAAAAAGAAGGCTAACCCCATTATGGGTTAGTTTAATATGTGAACTTATTCATTCATTTAAGTCTAACACTTATTAATAAACATTCATTCTTCCTTTCCTTGCACATATCGTAGTCTAGTCTTTACCCACTCTCTTACAACTACTCTGTATTAAGTCTACTGTGTTGATTGGTAGATCATGCATTAAGTGATGCATCAAGAGTTTCTTGTAGTGAGTCTTATTTTAACTCCAATAGAATTCGATTCCATTAAACTGAGGACTGTAAGGAACGTTATACACAGGAGTTATCTTTAACTCTTCATAAGCTTTCTTAGATTCCTTATGCTTGTGAACTGAGAGGTTATCAACAAACAGGATGATCTCTTGATCGTTGTACTTGTCTCTTAGCTTGTGTAAGAACTCTATATACTGTTCTCGCTTAATAGAGCGAGGATGAATAACATAAGTTTCTAAGCCGGAATCTTCACTGATTCCAGCCAAAATTGAGTGAGTGACAACCTTAACCTTTTAGTCATACACTTATAAATTATCGTACTTTTTGTACAAAAAGACTTATTAATAAAGGTGTTGAACGTAAACACAGCTTCATCAGCGTGTATGAACTTGATGTTATTATCAATAGACCTCTGCATTTAATCATATATATAGTTTAAATTATTACTATAAAATGGCAGAGTAAAGTCAATCACTCTCTTCACTCTGTTGACAGTCTTGAAAGTAATACCATTCCTTCAATAAATATTTGCGATAGTCTATGGTGAGATACGCATGTCAGGAAACTTGCGATGAAACATCACAGCTCGCTAGTCAAGTGGGAAATGTGCCCAATACTTAAGAGTCTTAGAATCGCAGATGTAGTCAATATGGTTCTGTGAGAACTTTTATTTTCTTGTTGGATGTTTTCAAATGCCTGAGTTATTATGCTAAACAGTTAACATGTAATGATACCTAATAGTTGAGGCGGTCTTGCATAGGAGCTTTTCTATAGCTATATAATTCAGCACTGGTTTGACTTAGTTTATATTAATAATTGAACAATACCTTAGCTTAAGCAATAAATCTAAATACTTCTCATCATAAATAGACCCTAAATTTCGCTAATTTCTATTTTTCATTTTGCAAATAGGGCTAATATATCTACTAACCCCAACTATACACTACAAATCAAAGCACTTATAAACCTCACTAAGGGGTTTTGGGGTTTTGGAGTTTAGACCCTTTAAATTTAACTTTTAAATTTCTTAACTCCTGATAAATTAATATCTCGCAGTACAAATTAGCTATAAAAATATTTTTATAGTGAAAGATGCAGAGAATTATTTAACGACTAAATTTCATTCTTATAGTTTCCACAAATTTTTTCCCCCATCGATATAAATCGATTTTAAGAATTTCTCTTCTTCAAACTTCTCCCTAACTTATCTCATTAACCAAATTAATTGAGGGCGTGGTCTAAATAAGTTTTTAGTGTATTTAACCAAGATCTAAATTTTATCTTCTTAGAGTCTTTCATGAGGAAATTCATGCTCATTTTTATCCTCAAAATACACTAATTTATATGAACTTTTTCTGAGTTCACTAAAATCAAAATATCTCTCTGAGTGATTTTTTCATTAGTGAGCAGGATGGAACATGTAGCTTATGTTTTGATCTACACTATTCCTTCTAGAGTCAAGTCGTGAAAAAAACGCTGCCTGAGATAATTTCATTTCATTTCAGGTACTCGACCAAATTATGATGTTTGTTCCATTGAAACAAACATCACCTCTAAGACATATGGACACAAATTCAAAATGGACACAAATTCCGGACACAATTCCAAAGGCAAAATTCAGACCTCATCACTTATCTATCACTCTGAACGAAGTTTACTCATTTTTTCATCACAGTACAACTTTTTGATTATGAGGGTCCGAAAAGAGGATTTCGGGGTTTTCTCACTTGGGTGAAGAGATATTGAAAAATTTACAATTATGTTTTGATAGACAATTCTATAAGCATAGTAGAATTAATAAAGCGAATAAGTCGGAATAAGAATGGTTGTATATTTAAAATAGAGATATATAATGAAAATTTCGATAGCTCAACTCTTGTATTGTCTTAAAACAAATTTTTTCTTCGTAATCTTCATCATCATTACTTGTTCTGCTTCAAACAATGTAAAATACTCGCTTTGAGTTCTTGATCTTCTTGGCGTCAAAAATAAACGAGCTAGAGATGCTGAAGCTGCAACCTCGACCACTTCTCACTTTAACTCTGTCTTGGTGGAGATGCTGATAGGCTTAGAGACTCCATTATGTTTAGCTAAAATTTAAGAAATTTCAGAGATTTAATAAATTAAATCAGGCCTAGTTTGAATTAATATATTTTAGACTAAAATTAATTAAAACATCTCTAATAAAAATTCGTTATAGATTAAAACTATTAGTATGATTAAAATTTCTCAAACATTAAAACTTAAAAAGTTTTAATAGGCCTGATTTAATTTATTAAATCTCTGAAATTTCTTAAATTTTAGCTAAACATAATGGAGTCTCTAAGCCTATCAGCATCTCCACCAAGACAGAGTTAAAGTGAGAAGTGGTCGAGGTTGCAGCTTCAGCATCTCTAGCTCGTTTATTTTTGACGCCAAGAAGATCAAGAACTCAAAGCGAGTATTTTACATTGTTTGAAGCAGAACAAGTAATGATGATGAAGATTACGAAGAAAAAATTTGTTTTAAGACAATACAAGAGTTGAGCTATCGAAATTTTCATTATATATCTCTATTTTAAATATACAACCATTCTTATTCCGACTTATTCGCTTTATTAATTCTACTATGCTTATAGAATTGTCTATCAAAACATAATTGTAAATTTTTCAATATCTCTTCACCCAAGTGAGAAAACCCCGAAATCCTCTTTTCGGACCCTCATAATCAAAAAGTTGTACTGTGATGAAAAAATGAGTAAACTTCGTTCAGAGTGATAGATAAGTGATGAGGTCTGAATTTTGCCTTTGGAATTGTGTCCGGAATTTGTGTCCATTTTGAATTTGTGTCCATATGTCTTAGAGGTGATGTTTGTTTCAATGGAACAAACATCATAATTTGGTCGAGTACCTGAAATGAAATGAAATTATCTCAGGCAGCGTTTTTTTCACGACTTGACTCTAGAAGGAATAGTGTAGATCAAAACATAAGCTACATGTTCCATCCTGCTCACTAATGAAAAAATCACTCAGAGAGATATTTTGATTTTAGTGAACTCAGAAAAAGTTCATATAAATTAGTGTATTTTGAGGATAAAAATGAGCATGAATTTCCTCATGAAAGACTCTAAGAAGATAAAATTTAGATCTTGGTTAAATACACTAAAAACTTATTTAGACCACGCCCTCAATTAATTTGGTTAATGAGATAAGTTAGGGAGAAGTTTGAAGAAGAGAAATTCTTAAAATCGATTTATATCGATGGGGGAAAAAATTTGTGGAAACTATAAGAATGAAATTTAGTCGTTAAATAATTCTCTGCATCTTTCACTATAAAAATATTTTTATAGCTAATTTGTACTGCGAGATATTAATTTATCAGGAGTTAAGAAATTTAAAAGTTAAATTTAAATGTGTACAGTTAAGATAAGATATGATAAATCTAATTGGATCTATCGGTGAGCAATATTATTGGCTGTTAAAATATATCAAATTCAAATCAATAGCAGTTAAATCACTGATAGAAAAATCAAAAATACTAAAAGTTCACATTTAATTTGTATGTTAATTTTATTTTATCAATTTTCCATTTTAAATCTACTTTGTTAATATTTATATAAATAAAATTAAAAATAATATACTATAAAATTTTCTATTTAATTGACCTTATTTCCATTTTTGGATTTATTATATAATGATAATAAAAGAAATCTATGGAATAAATCAAATAAAATATTCACAAATTATCAAAACGTATCATTATTTAAGAAACCTTACCATTTCCTTTGAGCTTACATTAGTTGTAGCTAAAAGCTTTTCAAGTACTGCTTATTTTATTCTTCTTTTATCTATATAAGTTATAGTACCTTAACTTAATTTCAGCTTCTATTCTAAACAATTCCTAACATAAATGAGGAGTATGGCAATGTTTTTATAATCTTTTACTAAACTACCAATTTTTTATAAAGAACCCAATATTCCTTGAGTTATAATTAACAAATGAAAAATTAGAATATATAATTAATAAAAGATCTAATAAAATTCTATCAAATGAGGATAATTTGGATAGTCAAATAAAAATAATAGTTTTTGATTTTCAATAATTTTTGTTAAAGACTTATATTTTTATATTTGTAATTTATCACAATTAATTCCACAAGACTGATGATGAATTATTTTTGTTTAACTCTCTTCCTCTATTATGACACTTGCAAAATATTTTTAGCCTATACTTTTAGATTTTTACAATAAAATTCTATTTGACTAAATATATAAAATATCTCGAATTTTATACTAGATAGATTACTGAAATTTAATTTACCATCGAAAATATTTATATATTTATATATATAATATTACTATTATGGGAGTATATTATATTGTAGAAATACATTTGAATTAGGAAAATTAATTACAATTAAATTAATAATAAATCAATATTGTGAAAGTTAAAGTTGGCCTATTTGAACAATCTTTGGCTCATTCGATAGAGAATTCAAAATTAGCTTGACTTCTTTATTGGCGGTACTATTTTATCACATCCCTGGAGCGAGATAACATAAGTTTAATGTAAGGGTATAATTTAATGAATTTAGATGAGTTTATTTAAAGTGAAGTTATCTCGCTCCAGGGATGTGATAAAATAGTACCGCCAATAAAGAAGTCAAGCTAATTTTGAATTCTCTATCGAATGAGCCAAAGATTGTTCAAATAGGCCAACTTTAACTTCCAATATTTTGATTTATTATTAATTTAATTGTAATTAATTTTCCAAATTCAAATGTATTCCTACAATTATTGATGAAATTATACTTAGTTTAATAAAAAAGTTAGAAAAAGAATGTCTATTAGCCTACTCCTAACATAGAAAATAGATGATAGTTTGTTTGGCTAAATATACAAAACAACTGAGATTTTTTGCTTACTGATCCCTTTTTTATCTAAATCTAAATATCTAAACTTTGACAAAACGGTATTAATTATTATTTTAAGTTGATTAAATTGATCGATTATCTTGCACAGAGGATGATTAAAAATAGTACAAGCAAGCTGAATATAAAAAGGACAGAATGTTTTGTAATGTTTCTCTTAATTAATTATTAATTTAACCTTTTTCTTTTTCTTTACAACAAGATATATTTGATTAATTAATTCCTAATAAAAGGTGAGGTTTGTTTCATATTTTTTATTTGATGCTTCTTATTATTTTAGTTTTAAATTGAAATCATAAAATTTAAATAGAATTTTACAAAGGATAAAAACTAATTTGAAATCTTGATGAGATATTTAGAGTTAATAAAATTAAAAAATAATTATGAAATTTGAAATTAATTATTATTTTATTATAATTAACAAATATCAATTAGTTAATTTAATTTTTTTAAATAAATTTACTTAAAATGCATAAATTACAATATCTTAATTATAATATATAAAATAAAAGTGCTTAATTTAAGAATTGGAAGATAATGTGATGCATAATAAAGAGAACAAAATAATATTTAAAGTACCTTATAATTCTTTTAATAACTGCTCTTGTATAACTATTTAAACTTTATTTAAAATTATTTATTCATTAATTTTTTCTCTTTGTTAAATAAAATTATGTAAGATTAAAAATCTTGGAGGGGGGTGGGGTGTCTAAGTCGGTGGCAACATTAATTTTTAAAAACTAACCAAAATCCTAAGTCGGTGGCATAATAAAAAAATTTTCTTTTTTTTAATTGGAATCATTAATTAAATCAATAAATATTAAATTTTATCACAGATTGTTAATCAACCTCTTTCATAACAACTTATGCATAAGACGGATATTAATTCACATATAAAAAAATTAGAATTTCAATAATAATTTTTTTATATGTGAATTAATATCCGTCTTATGCATAAGTTGTTATGAAAGAGGTTGATTAACAATCTGTGATAAAATTTAATATTTATTGATTTAATTAATGATTCCAATTAAAAAAAAGAAAATTTTTTTATTATGCCACCGACTTAGGATTTTGGTTAGTTTTTAAAAATTAATGTTGCCACCGACTTAGACACCCCACCCCATCCCCCTCCAAGATTTTTAAAAAATCAGTAATTTAATAAATATCATGATTTTTAAATTATCTTCTTTGTTTATATTGTATTTTTATATATTTATATATTAAATATCGATAGAAATAATAAGAATAATTTTAATAAATTATATACAAAACAATTGAAATTAATCGGAATTTATAAGTGAAATTATTACTTAATGTTATATAATTTAATATAAAACTTTCTTAAAAATATTTATTTGGTTTTAAGCCCATAAAATATAAAGTATAAGCATAATTTAAAATATAGAATTTTATTTATAAACAGTAATATTTAAATTTATTTTTGATATAGTAAAAATAATTTAGAAGTTATCTAAAAAATTAGATACTTAAAAATGGATTCTTTATTATCTTATGATAACAAGAATCTTTTATTTTAATAGAACATAAAATTCTAATTTTTCTAGAGCTTGAGGTAAATCATCATTCTGATTGTCTAATTTGTAACAATTTGCAAAAGACTATTTTTTAAGTCATTATACTTGTATTATTTTAAATTATAACTATATATATAACATTAATTACTCTAATGATAAAAATGTGAAATAATCAAAAGAATATATAAATTTTATTGCTTTTATAGAATTCTCAAACTTATTTTAAGTCCTACTTTAGAGGTTTTAAAATTGATTTTAGAGATAGATTGATAATCGCTAAAGGCAAGTGAAATCAAAAATCTAGAAATCAAAAATTCTAGACTTAATATAAATTACTATTACTACTATTAAATTACTATATCCTAAATTAATTAGTTAGGTATAAAAATTAGGTTTTTCAAAGATTTTTGCTGGTACACTAAAGACTGCATGCAAGGTCCCTACCTGTTACTAGGGTGTTCTCCAGAGCGGCATATCCCGCACCTCCAGTGTAATCGGGAGTCTAATTTTTATTTTGTTGTTGTCCTTGTAATATGTTTTCCAGATTTCGTCGCTGCACTTTTCGATTTTGGAGTTTTTAGTAGTTTTCTTGAATTCGTAGACATCGAGATCCTAAGAGTTGTCGTCATCACCAATCTACCTAGATGTTAAAGAACTAGGCTCTTAGGCGCTAGCTTCTGTTTTTAGAGCAATTGTAGTACTGCCCTCGCCCTCAACTCTATCAGCCTTTTTTATTGTTGGTCCAGCTTCCCTCTTCAGTAGTAATATTGATAAATAGATTTTAAAATTGATTTTATTAAATATTATTATTCAAAATATTAAATTAGAAATATTTATCCTAAGTCAATAGAAGTAACATCTAGGGCTATTAAATTTGAACATAAAACTGTTTCAAAGTTCAAAGGTAGATCCTTTAATTTAATAATAAACTTATAATTTAAAATATATATTTATAGATCTGATGGAATTACACCGTTTTATAGAAAAATGGAAATTATGAAAGTTGTAAGATAATTGACTGATTAATTAAAAGAATATTAAAATTTTGGGAAAAAAAGAATCAGAAGATAAAACTTAGCAAGAATGATCTGACGAAAATGTGGATGAAGATTATTACTGATCATTAAGACATATGATAACTTGAAAAACCTTTTAAATCCAAAGATCTTCAATTAATTCTAATGCTTAATTCATTTACTTTTTAATTTAGTTTGCTAATTAATCACAATCAATATCAAAGTTACTTTTAAATTAATGTAAATAATTATAAAATTTAACGAATTATTCCTATGTTATTTGAAGCCCTTCTCATCGTATTTTATAATCATAAAATTTTATAAACTGTAATTTTATTCTAGAAAAATATTTATTATTTTTATAAAATAAATTGTAATTTATTTATTAAAAAATATAGATATTTTTTATATCTTATTATATATTTTACTACTTCATAATTCAGAGCTAATACTTCAAATTAAAATGAATTTATAATTAATTTCAAATATTTAAGTGTTTAATTAGTATATAAATTTAACAAAATTGAGCGTCATTGGGTAAATTATTTTTGTAAATAATTAAAATATTATATCTATATTTATATATTAAATTAATCATATTCTTAAGAACCAATAAATTAATAACAAATTAAATTATTACTACTTATAAATTATATTTGCAATCAAAATTTGAAAATTTTAAACTATGAAATTTTAAAAATTAGTTCATACATTATTAGTAACTTTTAGGAAAATATTTATTTACAATTTTTCTGAATCAAATTCCATTAATTATTATTAAATCTTTTTAAGGGTATAGTTTGAGTAAGATAGTTTTTTAACATATAACATTAAGTAGCATTTGATTCTGTATTAGGTAATGCTAATTTATTAACAAGTCAAATTATTTTTGGAAATTATTTAATGAAAATTAATATTACTTTGCAATAAGAATTTATTTGTTAAATTTGGATGATTAGGAAAATATTTTATGACTTTAAGACTTTTATTATTCAATGACATCAATTAAATAAGTAAATATAAAGAATCCTTTTTATTATTGATCAATATTAATAATTAAACAAAGAGACTTAGCATAACTTTAATCACAAAATCTAAAGATGGTATAAAAATGTTAACATTGCAACAAATTCTACAATTTAATCATTTATATTTGTATTTAATTTGACCAACAGAAAACCTATCATTGCCAATGAGTGTGAATTAAATTAATTAATAAATGATGAATGAATATTTTTATAGACAAAAAAACATTAAAATAGAAATATATTTACATAAATAAGCTATAAAAATAATGTAATTAATACTATATTATAAAATCTTTGAATAAATAAGTGTGCCTGCGTCTTGTGTTTGGAATGCATTCAATCCCTTTTGAATGATAGTTTAGCTAGATAAATTTAATGCCCTGGTTGTAAAGAGAACAGCACTCTAATAAATTTTAATTAAACTTTTATTGATTAATTACTCTGCCTGCATACTAATATATTAATTAATTTAGCCTGATGAGTTGAAGGAAAGCGAAGACATCATGATGGAACTACAATCACAAGATTTGCTCACAATCTTATGTGACCAGCACTAAACTTAAGCTACTTCATTCAAAACCCCAAAACCCCTTAGTGAGGTTTATAAGTGCTTTGATTTGTAGGGTATAGTTGGGGTCTTATTGGGGTTAGTAGACAATATTCAGGTTTTATCTTAATTTAATGAATATTTAATGAATTTTAGTTTACTTAAATCATACAAATTTTATCTGCTTGTCTTTATTATATCTTTTGAACCTTGCTCTCTCAAATGAGTCAAGTATGTCATCTAATGTTTACCGAGGATAGTTAGGAGCTCTCACGATTATCATCTCTACTATGCTTTTAATTTCTTAGCAGACATCTTCTTACTTTATATGTGTATTCTGAGCCAAACTTATTGATAATTTTTCATGCTTTGTACCAAAGTAAGACATACATTCCATGTCACTTTCTAATATTATTGCTGCTACTGCCCAAACATCCCATTAAACAGAACCATTAGTCCACTTCTCTCTTATTGGGAAGTAACCTGGAGTACCAAGTACCTGTGCTAAAGTGACAATCTCCTATCTTAAAGCTCTATTGAAATCTATAACCACTACTTCTAAAGGGCAGAGATTTAGCATAACGTTTTCAGGCTTAAAATCTCTATGAACATATCCAAGTTCATGCAACTCCTTAACACCCTGAATCATATCTGAGAGTATATCGTTTAAATCATCAGGGTATCTATTGTGATATGGGTAGTCTCTCAGAGTCATCTCAAATTTCTTTAGCCTTAATGCGATGAAACCATAACTTAAAATAACACCATTTAGCTTAAGCAAATTCTTGCAGTCTTTTTCTCTATGCCTCTCTAAGAATCATATATTCGTTAGCAAACTCATTTTAGTATTGCTCGTTCTTAAGGAGATAGCTAAAAGGGAACACCTTGTATGCATACTCATCAACTACTATGAGCTTTGCTTTTGCAGGCACGTTAATATTCAAGTAGTTTTCAATACAAATGCTGAGATCAACTACATTTAATGCAGGTATATTCATAGCCTTCGCTTAGAAGCATGCTAAAATTGTATTACCTGCTGTGGTTCATCGATTCATATCGCTTCTGTCTCTGAGTCTCTCTTGCTGCTCTCTTTATGACTCAAGAGTATTAGATTTTTTTTAGCTGGCACTAGTTTTTTAGTCTCTTAATCTTCAATCAAGAACTCACTGAGGTGATGCTTTGCATTTGCCTTTTAACTTTAGCTGAGTGAGTATATTATTTCATGCATGTCGTACACTAATACCTACCATCTACCTTTTCATGCTTGAAATAGATCTTGGCTTTGCCAGAGTGTACCTCTTTACGGTGTCTCTTCAAGCTTTGTTCAGTTGAGAAATGATTCTAGCAGTCTTCACATTAATATGTTTTTATCTTTTCGATTGGTTGCTGTTCTTTTAGTTCCTCAACATAATCAATTTAAGTTTAAACCCCTATCTCTGCACTCTCCCTCTGGTTTAATACTTCTATGATAAAAACTCTGCTTCAAATTCAAGAGCTCTTAGCTCTACCTCCCTGTCAACATAAATGATTTCAGGCTTTTTAGTGGAGCCAAAGTTGAGTATTGATTGGGCTGCTCCTAAAAGTGCCGCTCTACGATTTAAGTTGACCGCCATGTTTAAATTCAAATTTAAATTTCTATTATAAAGCTCTTAAAACCTCTATAGCTATATCTGGACTATGTAGGAGTTGCAACAGCATTAATGATGGTTTGATTTAAGCTCTAAGACTTCATATTTATACTCAGTTTATAAGTATAATTTTCGTGATTTTACTCTTAATAATTTTGATTCTGGTACCAACTCAGATAAAGTTCAGGTTTGTAGGCATTCTAATAAGCTCAGCTTGGCTAGAGGAACTTAAGAAGCATCCTTATCTTTCAAGTAAGCTTTGACATGTAACTTTGTAGGAAAATCTGGCACTGGCATATATCTTATGAAAGATCATGCAAAGGTTCACAGAGAAAGAAAGTCGCAGACAATTTATGAGGTGAGCAAGAGGCTTTATAAAGATGTCTAAAAACCAGATGAAATGAACATAGATGCAGGAGCTGGCACTATGGGAAGAAATTTGGGCCCAAGCAAGCCATAATAAGAGGAGAAGAAAGAGAAGCCAAACTCCTTTATGGGTTAGTTTAATATTTGAACTTTTTCATTCATTTAAGTCTAAAACTTATTTATAAACATTCATTCTTTCTTTTCTTGCACATATCGTAGTCTTGTCTTTGTTCACTCTCTTGCAACTACTTTGTATTAAGTCTACTGTTTCTATTGGTAGATCATGCATTAGGTGATACAGCAAGAGTTTCTTGTTGTGAGTCTTAATCTAACTCCAATAGAATTCGATTCCATTTAATTGAGGACTGTAAGGAACGTTATACACAGGAGTTATCTTTAATTCTTCATAAGCTTTCTTAGATTCCTTAGTCTTATGAACTGAGAGGTTATCAACAAACAGGATGATCTCTTGATCGTTGTACTTATCTCTTAGCTTATGTAAGAACTATTTATACTGCTCTCGCTTAATAGAGCGATGATGAATAACATAAGTTTCTAAGCCTAAATCTTCACTGATACCAGCCAAAATTGCATGAGAGACAACCTTAACTTTTAGTCATAGACTTCTATATTATCATACTTCTTATACCAAGACTTATTAATAAAGGTGTTGAAGGTAAACACAGCTTCATCAGAGTATACGAACTTGATGTTATTGCCAATAGCCCTCTGCATTTTATCATATATATAGTTTAAATTATTACTATAAAATGGCACTGTAAAATCAATCACTCTCTTCACTCTGTTGACAGTCTTGAAAGTAATACCATTTCTTCTATAAATATTGGCTATAGTCTAAGGAGGGATACGCATGTCAGGAAGCCTGCGATGAAACATGACAGCTCGTTAGTCTAATGGAAAGTGTGGCCAATACTTCAAAGTCTTAGAGTTGCAGAGGAAGTCAATATGAGCCTGATAGAACTTTTATTTTCTTGCAGGATGCGTTCAACAATCAGAATTAAAATGCTAAACAGCTAGCAAGCAGTGATACCTAACAGTTGAGGCACTCTTGCGTAATAACTTTGCTATTGCTGCATAATTTAGTTCAGGTTTGGCTTAGTCTATATTAATACTTGTACCATACCTAAGCTTAAGCAGTAAATCTAAATATTACTCGTCGTAAATAGACCCTAAATTTCGCTAATTTTTATTTCTCATTTTGCAAATTGGCCTTATTTCTCTACTAACCCAATGAGACCCCAACTATACCCTACAAATCAAAGCACTTATAAACCTCACTAAGGGGTTTTGGGGTTTTGATTTGTACTGTCTAATGTGTGAGATACCTGTATGCACAGACTGCAAGTTGACACACACTCAGTCATTAAGTCATTGACTCAAGAAATCTAGTTTAAACTTACTTAACATGTTTATATTTTATGGCAAGGAATTTCTAGGACTACTCTGTCAATAACATGAATAATTTATAATAATTTAATAATAAAGTTTAAAATGAAGTCCTTATTGGATTAGATTTCCCACAATGAGGTATAACAAACCTCATCACAATTTAAGTCAAACATCTCGAAAATATCTAGAATGTTTAAATATATTAAAAGAATTAAATTAAAAGATATTATTAAAAAAATAGAATTTTATTTAAATTACAAGATTTTTATTATAGTGAATAAGTATAATATAAAATTTTTGGCAATTTAACTTAGTTTTTGTAAGAAAAATGATAAATTTTTTATTTATTATTTTTGGCTTGCAAAAAGATAATTTTAAAGAATTTCATTTTACTTTTAATACCCTTCTTAAAGTTCCGCAACCCATATATCATATAAATTTTATTAAAAATTTATTATCTAAAAAACACTTAAACACTAGACTTTACTTTGTTTCAGTTATATAACTGTAACATAATTGCAATTATAAAAAAAATTGACTTCCAATTTTTTGCCTTGAGCTCAATAAAACTCAAGTATAATAATGGGAAATTTAACTATTTTAATAAAAGAACTAATTAGTTGCAAGAACTTTATAATTTTTTTTCTAATTTAAATTAATTAATCTATCATTTTATAGCTTTACCTGATAATCTGGCAATTATATTCATTCGAATTAAAATATTTAAGCTTTTTATATTTAATAAAAATAGTTTTTTATATAAAATTTTGAAAGGAAAATATTAATAAATTTATGACTTAAAAAGAATTTTATATAAAAAAAAATAATTAATGTTTCATTATCTTACAAATGAAGAAAGAAGCAAAATACTTCTAAATTTATTTGTATAAAATTGACCTGGCTTTCTGTTTGGGTGAACCTTAAAATGACCATAAAAATGTCATAACAGATGGAAATGTTTAAATTATATAAAATAAACAAATAAAATATTTTATTATTTATGGAAAAGGCTCTGTCAAACTGAGTGAGAGAGATATCCAAAATATGATAAATAAATCGTAAGCTGAGCTAAGAGAAGAATTCAAGCAAACTCTGAAGCCGTTTGACACTAATTCAAGTATTAAAAGAAAGCTTGAATTGAGGATAGACGTCTTGTGTTCTGCAATCACTGTATAACTTCAACAGTTTTAATTAAATAATTTATTTTTAATTAAGTTGAAGAATGACGTCAAGACAGACTCATATAAAAGTATAATAAAATATATTTGACT
Organism: Oxytricha trifallax; assembly: GCA_000711775.1. Lineage (NCBI taxonomy): Eukaryota > Ciliophora > Spirotrichea > Sporadotrichida > Oxytrichidae > Oxytricha > Oxytricha trifallax. The sequence goes on along the minus strand of ARYC01001010.1, from coordinate 32,276 downwards.
TAGATCTAAGATTCAAAGAATATTATTAAAACTAAGAGTTAGTCGATTAAAAACTAAAGGAATTCTCTTCAAATTATGATCAATTTGATCAAAGATATAAAGAATTTGCTTCAATTTAAGAAGAAATTGATTAAAAACTAATTGAATTCACCTAAAAATGTGAAGAAGTTGATTAGAATTTGAGAGAAAACTCTTAAAATAAAGTAGCTGTTGATTAAAGGCTATTGAATTTTGACAATAAATACATCTAATTAAGCCAGTAAATTTAAGAAATTAACGGTAATTTTAAGATTGATTTCAAGAACTTGAATGATTAGCTTTTGGAATTTGGTAAGAAAACCGATTAAATAAAACAAGAAAGTTAAAAGTAAATTAACACTTAAGCAAGCCAGTTAAATGAATTAATTATTTAAATCCTTATCTGATTAATTCTTTTATAAAGCATTAGTAAATTCTATAAATATTTGAAAGTGTCAAATACTCTTAAAATTAAAATTTATTGAATTGTAAATATCTTATATTAGCGACTCGATTAGTCGTTCATTTTTTTAAAATTAATTTAGCTTTAATTTTGGAAGTGATATATTTTGGATTTAAATATATACAGACTATATAATAAGTTTTTTTTTAATTAAATTGACAATTATAAAATAGTTTAATTAATAGATATATAATTTAAAATGAATTCTCAAAGAATTTAAAGTCACTTGAAATATAAAATGATGATATAAATTTTAATCTAAATATTAATTTATTAAGTTTATTAATTTATCAGATAAAATTTATATATTCTTTACAAAATAATAATTCAAATTTTATAAATTATTTTATCTTTCATATCTTTGAAATTAAATATTAAAATTGGATTAATACAAATGAAAATAATTGATACCTACTCATATTATTAATTTTTATAATATTTATTAATTTCTATATATTTCATAAGATTTTAATTAAAAATTGTATCAAGATATTATTTATTATTTTTCAATTTACATAAAATAATATTTAAATTAAATTTATTATTAAAAGTTTAAATTATTCATCCAAAAATGCTAACACAAATTAGGCTTAAATTCAAAATAATTAAGAATTTTCAGATGCTAGAATGTAGAATTTCAGGGCTTTAGTTGATAGAGAAATTAATCAAGCAACTGATAGTTTACTTAAAGCACAATTAAATTAGGTCAATTAAAATGGTGGAATTAGTAGAAGGTTAATGAGGTATTAGTTTTTTAATATAAATAAAACTTCTTATTATGAATTATTAAAATATTTAATGTTTTTAATTCTAAGTTAATTTAAATGTTATAAAATACAAATAAGTGTTTTTTGTCTTTTCTCAAAGTAGTACGGAAATTAATATTGGTACTTAAGTATAAGCCAAATAAATATAATCTGATCAATTCACACTTTTCAACACTGCATTTTAATTTATATAAGACTTTAGACCTTTGCTTTGTACATTTTATTCAGTTTGTTAAATGGGTTGTTCCAAATATGAGTTGATAAGGGAGAATATAAATTAGTGAATTTCTTTTTCAAAAAGAGCCATATTTCCTTAAATTTGATTTATTAACTTGACATTATTATTTTCACATTATTCAAAACCCCAAAACCCCTTAATGAGGTTTATAAGTGCTTTGATTTGTAGGGAATTTGTTAGGGGTTGGGGTTATTAATTAAATGCGGGACTAAAATAGCAAGCTTTTGGGGTCTATTTATGATGAAGAGTATATAGATTTAGTGTTTGAAATGCGTTATGGATGTGATATGTATAGTGAATAAGTCAAACCAGTACTGAACTACAAGTCTATTTCACTGCTCTTAAAGCGTAGTCCATCAACTGTTTGCTCTCACTGCTTGAAATCTGTGTAATTAAAGCAATAATAGCTTGAATTCTTAGCCTAAGAGGAAGTCAAAGTTTCTATAGAAGCATATTGACTATCTTATTAATGAAAAAACTTTGAAGTATTGGGCTCACTTCTCTCTCGACTAACGAGCTATTATGTTTCACCGCCAGTTCCCTGAGTTGAAGATCTCTGCATAATCTGTTGCAAACATTTATAAACGAAACGGTATCTCTTACAAAGGTGTAAATCGTATCAAGAGAGTAATTGATTTCACTCTGCCATTTTACAACAACAACTTAAATTATATTTATAATTAAATGCAGAGAGCCTAATAGAATAATATTAAGTTTATTCATGCTGACGAGGCTGTGTTTACATTCAACACTTTCATCTAGAAGTCTTGGTATAAGAGGCATAGCAACATAGAAGTATATGACTAGAAAGTCAAGGTATAAACAATGGCAATTCTTGGAGGTATTAGCGAGGATGCTGGTTTAGAAACTTATGTTATTCATCCTCGCTCTATTAAGACAGAGCAGTATATTAAGTTCTTAGAGCAGCTGAGAGAAAAGTACCCTGAATAAGAGATTATACTATTTGTTGATAATCTTTCTGTTCATAAGACAAAAGAAACCAGTAAGAGTTATGAACAACTTAGAATAATACCAGTGTTCAACTTACCTTACAGTCCATAGTAAAATGGAATTGAGTTCTACTGGGGAATATTAAAAGGTAATTACAAGAAACTGCTGCTGTACCAATTGATGCATGACCTACCTATCGATACAGTAGACTTTATCAAAAGCTCAGCGAAGAGAGTAGATAATTAGTTAGCTTAAAAGTGTGCTAAAGAAGGGAGAGTGAATGTATATAAATAAGTTTTGTAGTTAAGTTAATGAATATATAAGTCACATTTAAAATTCTTTAGTTGGAGCTGGCTTCTCTTTCTTTTCTTCTACTTCTTGCTTTCCTCCTCCTAAGTTTCTTCTCTTGCTGCCAGCTCCAGCATCTATGTTCATTGACTCTGGAGGCTAAATATTTGAATAAAGTCTCTTGCTAACTTCATACTTTGTCTGCGACTTTCGCTCTCTGTGAAGCTTGCTCTATTCCTTCATCAAGAAGATGCCAGTACCAGATTTTTCTAAAGAGTTAAGCTTGAAATCTTACTTGAAATATAAGGGTGCTTCTGCAGCTCTGATAACCAGCTCTCATTTATCTTGATCCCTTGCTTGTCCTTATCTTCTGAAGAGATGCTGTACCTTTTCTTATGAGATTATTGGATAATTTCTTCCAAGATATCACCTTTGATTGTTCCAAGTATGTTTAGGTAGTTTATTTGACAACTGCTTCTTAGTAGGCAGGTACTGCGAAACCTCTGGATCGTTCATAGCATCATCATATAAGTTAGTCACTGAAATCTCTGCAAACTTTACATCTTAAGTTTTCAATGCTTTCTTCTCTTCGCAGAGTATCGCTCTTAGAAATGAAATTTTAGTACCTTCCATCGTTGGGAGGAACAAACCAACTACATAATAAAGATTAGCCACTATGAGTTCATTACCTTGCTGCACCAGGTAGCGGTGCAAATCCTCCTTGCTTCTAAATCTTTGAATCAATTCTTGTGCTTGCACTCTTTTCATTGCATCATTCATTGACTCCATCTTGTTTACAGATCTAAGAAATGATATTCAAATTTAAGTTTATTGATTTCAATTATATACCTCTGTAAAACTTACTATTAAATATGGGCATCCTATAGGAGGTCAACCTCTAAGAAGGATATGGAGAAGGTTTTGAGAACTGGTTTCAAACTTGAGAGATTGATATCAATTTCTATTGTTATAGTTTCATATTTTTTAATTTAAATTGGTTAGTACTTAATTAGGAGCACCCTAATTTATATAATAAAAACACAAATACCTCCTAAAGCAGTACACACTTAATTAGATGCACCTCCTAAATCGGTACGTGCTGTAATCAACTTATTATTGATAGTAAAAATGTTTACTTTCTCACCCATATTTAGAGCTGGTTCGTCTCTTAGTGCTCATTTTTCTTTGGCTAATACTCTAAAAACTTCCCTTCAAACTTATAGGGTTGCAAAGCTCTCCTATGAGCTCTGAGTTATAGATGCAGTTTTATAATTTTAAATTCAAATTTAAATATGAGCGCTAACATTTTAAGAAAAACAACAGCACTTCCATCAAACTAAATGAGACTTACCTTTGGCAGCAATAAAAAGTGTGATACTGCGAGATGAACTCTCATAAAGAACTACCAGAGCTATCACTTGATGTCTCTATTATTAAAATAGAAATTAATAATAGAAAATAAATGGCAAACAAGTGTGTGGGAGACAGAGAGGAGGAGAAAGGTATTAATGAAATTCCTATACAAACTGAAGAAGTTGAAGTATATTTTTGTGAGTTATGTGAGAGAGATTTTGCTCATAAATCAAGCTGGTACAGACATATGAAGGAGCATAGAGAAGCCAAGACCACTGTCTACTTAAAGCATTATAAAATAGATGGAAAGTATGACTGCTTTGAGTGCCATAAGCAATACTCTCATACAAGAGACTTGAAGAAGCATCTAATAAAAGCTCACAAGAAAGATATAGAAATTGAGAATCATGAAGTTGAGCTGAAGCTTCTCAGCAAAAGAAAAGCGAGGGAATATTCTAAGGTCGTAGTGCATGAATAAGCAAGAAAGTTAGAGTACGTTAAGAAGGCACGCAACCAACTGACCTCTGAAGGAAAAAAAAATTATGATCGAAATTCAATATAAAAAGATTCCGGCTCTTGCTTAAATTGACCTAGACACTTCACTTTAAAGCTATCTTATATTAGAAGACTCCTTTGATAAGAAAGTTATCAATAATCATCAAAACGCATTCAAGATGTATCCTTTCAACTATCTCTTAAGTGATATAAATACTAGATGGAGTTTAAAAATGACTATCAAGTACTCACTCAAGCAAAATTTAAAGAGTGTGGTTACTTAATCAAGCTAGATACTATTCTCCTTATCAAGGATCATGTTGCTTTCAGACTCCCACTCTATGAAATGACCCTGAGAGATTTCATAACAGATCAAAGGAATCATAAGTAACTTGGATAAATAGCAACTCAGACCGTATAAGGTATTAAAGAGCTTCATAAGTTAGGGTTTGTTCACAGAGATTTGAAGCCAGAAAATATAATGATAAACTTCTCACCTGTAAGAGTAGCAATAATCGATTTCAACAGAGCCTAAAGAGTGGAAGTATCAAGGCTTGGAAGTGTTATGGGAACTGCAGGCTATTATCCAGAAAGAAATGACTGGAGAGATGGAGACTTTCAATGGGATTTGTGGGCAATGACAGCAATATTAATAATAGAGTGCGATACGCCTCGCAACGATTACTACTCAACAAGGTGTGAAAAGGATACAAAGCAAAGAATAAAGCAATTTATAGATAAAAACAGAGTATCTCTTTCAATGAAATAGATGGCAGAGTAAGTTATTATCAAGCCAAATCCATGATCAGACATATCAATTGAATAGATAGAATAGTGGTTGAGTAAAATAAACTTCAGACCTCTCCCACATTATGCAAAAGTTCATTTTGAGTGATTAAATTAAATACATTTACTAAATTTTTCACATTAAAACCTATAATAACCCCAACTCCTAACAATTTCCTTATAAATCAAAGCACTTATAAACCTCATTAAGGGGTATTGGGGTTTTGATTCATTCTTTTTATGTACTTAAACTTAAGAGAACTGTAAATGCAGTTTATAAATTATTAATAGTCAATTTAAATTTATATTTAAAAAAAAGATATATTGAATAAAAAATGTTTATTAAGAAAATAGCCTAGACTTAAGAGTAATAAAACATCATTTATTTGGAAACCCATATTTATTATTTTAATTTACAATGAAAAATTATTTATTTAAGAATATATTTAAAAATTTTTCCTCATAAAATTCTCTCGATTGTTCAAAGGTACTCAGGATGGATAAATTATAATAATTAACTTAAATAATATTTATTCTCAGAAGATAATATAAAGTTAAAATTAGCTAAGATCTTAAGTTATCTTTTTTTAATTTAGATATAATTTTTTTTAAAAAAAATAATATTTTTATTTTACTTTTATAGGATATTCTAAATAATCTTTTAATTTGTTTGAGATCTGCAAAAGGATTTTGCTATTATTTTTAAATATAATTGACTCTTTAATTTAAACAAATTTATATAATTAGTAGACTTTCACTCAAGCTTCCACATTGAAAGTGTTGGAACTCTCGCGACCCCTCAAATATATTCTACTCTGGATGGGTAATGAAGAATATGGGTGCCGTAAAATGCACATAAATGTATTCCTGGGCCTATCCGTAGTTCCATTTTTAATCAGTTGCTTTAGAGTCCAGTGTTAGATAGTATATTAAAGAATCTTAGTGGTGGACTTCCAGTTTACCGTGACAAAAACTAATAATAAATTGATAATTATTTAGTATAATTATTAATAAAAAAGTTAAGATTATTTATTTTTCTTGGTTTACGAACTATTTTTATTCACAAATTATTTGATGTAAAAAATTAACTTTATATTTAGCTGTATATAAATTAAAGGAAGCAAGTATTTAAGCTATAAAATGATTTATCTGAAGAATTAATTGCTATCTATCTACATAACTATTATTATTGCTTATAAGAAAACAATTCTTATTATACTTAAAGAGTATTGAAAGCGAATAAAATTGCTTAAAATGGATTTGTAGATTTGAATGGCATGCTATCAATGTAGCCAATAAGGAAATTTCTCAAAACAATCCCTGATAAGCCCTCTATGCTGAATAAGCCAATTCTTGGAATTAAATCTCCATAAGTCTTAAAGTCGTAGTCGATGTACATTTAGCATGAAAGAATGTGAAAAATTAATGAATTTAAATTAATAATACATTTAAATAAGTCATACTTATTATTTTTCTCCAGACTCCCCTTTAATTGTTTACAGGAAGCAGATCTCTGCGAGCTCTGCGGGGGATAATCCTGGTCAATAGTCAGGCTCTTATCTCGTATGCATCTTGATTACAGGGAAATGTGGAATGGAGGGCGAGGTGGTTTTTTGGAGTTTTTCTAGTTCACGACTTGCCACGTCATTGATTGCCACGTCAACTCACTTCAGATACGTCTACGTCACGACTAAAATTGATGGTTTGATTTTAGTATTAAAACAGTGATTGATTAACTATTTAATTTTGAGTATAACTCATTTACAACTACAATTATTATTTTTAGGCATTTTAGCAGTTTATTAAATACTAGTATTTCAAAATAGATATTACTCTGAAATGAATATGAACAGTATTTTGAGAATTATAATATGTGCAATAACACTTAATTCTTACAAAACCTTCATTCCCTACTTCAAACATACCAGTATTGTCCAATCTTATAGAACTTGTCTTTGATAGAATTACCTTATCACTCTTTAAAAACTACCCATTCAACATTCTACATTAGATTAACAGCCCGTAGAAATCAGACCCCTAAAGAATAAGCTTTCGACATTTTTTGAAAATTAATTACTTTGTATAAAATCAATGCTTTCACTAATAACTTCTGGGAAAATAAATACCAATTAAAAGAGTAACTAGCATTGCTAAAAAAACTAGGAATCTTGAGTACTAAGGAGCTTATATGAGACAATCAATTCTCTATATTGTCTGTTGTGGAGCTCCTAGTCAGATACTGCTTTTGTAATCTTCTTCTTACTCGACAACTTTTTCATAAAATGACTTTGTTTTTTTTTGTCTAGAGATTTGATTAATTTAGGTATTGCAAACGAATTAATGGGAAATTCATGCATTAAAGACCTGTTTAAGGTACCACTTGATTCTCCATTTAAAAGTGAAGGGAAGTAAAATTTGAGACTCAGACATCTGTTCCAGGATAAGAGATAATGCGAAATAATTATTTCCTCAGTCCATTCTAAGTATTTTTACCCTACAATTTTGCACATTTCCAGATATCAAGATGAGTCATTTTCCTAGATTCTCGACTGTAATAACTTATCATTTTATTGTTTACTGATTTCTTATCAGGATAAAGCTCTTAAAAAATCTCTAATTCAATTTCTTATAGAGCACGGTCAAACTTTAGTTGGTGGTAAAAATCTTTCTTAATAAACTGATTTGAATTCCTTAGTTGATTATCTTTCATTCAAGATTTGCTGGTGTCTCTATCAATTTCATCTCCATATCTATTTATAGTTTTAGCTTTACGATGACTAGTTCAATTTTTATAATGACTGCAAACGCTAGTTGTTTTGAAGCTGAGTTATGTTTAAGCTACAGCAAATACAGGACAATATATATTTTCAGTACTTTCAAGCGCATAGCTATAACCAGCAAAAATAAGCTTTAAGAGATTTTCAAAAGATACTCCTTTAAACTCACTATGCAGCATATACCAATCAAAACCCCAAAACCCCTTAAATTGTTTGATTGAGTTTTTGATTGATGAAAGTAGACTATTAACGCATGCTTTATTAGGGTTAGGGGTTAATGGTTTAAATATCAGTAATTTAAGTGAGAATATGCGATGTTTGGGATCAGTTTATGACAGTGAATATATAGATTTATTGTTTAAGTTGCGTTATGGATGTAATGATTATAGTGATCAACTCAGACCTATTCAAAATTACACATCTATTGCAAGACTGCTCCATAAATCTCCTGCTACTGTCAGATCACACTGTCTATTAGCATTGAATTTAAAGAGATAGCATCTTAATTCTAAGCCTAAAAGACCTTTAAAATTCTAGTAGCATCATATCGATTATCTTATTAATGATAAGACTCTAAAATACTGGGCTCATTTCTCTCTGGCCTAGAGGGCTGTGATGTTTCATCGCCAATTTCCTGAGCTACACATCTCTGCATAATCCATAGTTAATATCTATAAAAAGAATGGTATATCTTACAAGACAGTCAATCGCATTAAGAGAGTGATCGATTTTAATGTTCCATTTTATAAGGATAATTTAAATTATATATTCGATTAAATGCAGAGGGCTTAAGAGCATAATATAAAGTTCATACATGCTGATGAGGCAGTATTCACGTTTAATACTTTTATATCGAGGTCTTGGTATTAGAGGTACAGCAACAAGAAGTTTATGATCAAAAGGTTAAGGTATAAACTCATGCAATCCTTGGTGGAATTATTGAAGATAGTGGGCTTGAGACTTATGTATTACCCTCGCTCTATTAAGACTGAATAATATATTAAATTTTTGCAATAGCTAAGAGATAAGTATGCTGAATAAGAAATTATCCTGTTTGTTGATAACTTATCAGTTCATAAAACTAAAGACTCAAGGAGATAATATGAAAGGCTAAACATAACACCTGTATTTAATGTTCCTTATAGCCCTCAATTCAATGGAATTGAGCTATATTGGGGCCTATTAAAAGGCCACTACAAGAAACTTCTGCTCTATCGTCTGATGCATGATCTGAAGATAGATACAGTAGATTTTATTAAGAGTGCTGCTAAAAGAGTCAGCGATGATTAAGCAAAAGTGTGGGCAAGAGAAGGGAGATTTTGTGTTTATAAATAAGTTTTAGATTTAAGCGAATGAATAAGTTCATATTAAATTTGCCTGTAAAGGGATTTGGCTTCTCTTTCTTTTCTTTCTTTTAAGGCTTGCTTGGGCCCATGTTTCTTCTCTTCGTGCCAGCCCTTGCATCTATGTTCATCTCTTCTGGCTTTTATAAATCTTTGAAGAGTCTCTTACTCAATTCATGCTTTACTTGAGACTTTCTCTCTCTGTTTAATTTGCTGCGCTCTTTCATCAAATATATAGCAGTACCAGGTTTTTCTATAAAGTTAGAAGTCTATGCTTACATGAGATGAATGGATGCTTCTGCAGTTCCTACAGCCATGAGTCACTGATTTTGATCCCCTGCTTCTCTTTCTCTTCAGGAGAGATGCTGTAGCGTTTCTTATGAGCTTCTTAAATTACTTCACTTAAGTACTCTGGTTTAAGAGTTCCAAGAACTCCAAAGAAGAAGTTTATCTCTGGTAACTTATTTGAAAGTTGTAACTTTGATGGTAGGTACAGAGCAACATCTGGATCCACTCATCGCATCATTATAGAGATTTGTCACTGAGATTTCAGGGTAGTTAGGTATCTCAATCATCTTTATTTCATTGGTCTTAAAAGCTTTTTTCTCTTCACTTAGTAAGGCTTTTAAGAATGATATTTTTGTTCCTTCCTGAGGTGGCAAGAACAATCCAACTATGGTATATATTAGTATTTGATAAAAGCTTACCTTGCTATACCAAATATCTATAGAGGTCCTCCTTACTTCGAAATTTTCCTATCAATTCTTGAGATTGTATTCTCTTAATTGCATCATTCATAGACTCCATCTTGCTTCCACTTTCTATAAATGTTTATGAAATTTTAAAATTATGGATATCCATTCTAAACTTACTAAAATTTTACTACTAAATAGAGAGATCCAACTGGAGGTCAACCTGAAAAGATAGTAATAGAAAGATGGAAGAACTTTCTCCAAGTTTCAAAGTTTGACTTCCATTTTTATCAAACTTTCTCTATTAAATTGCTCCTAATAACAATTAATTTAATTAGGTGGTGCTCCTAATTTATTTAAAACTTAATTAGGTGGTTATATTAAAGTTGAAAACCGCATTAGGAGGTACATTAAAAAAATTAAATTTAAAAATCTCCCCTTCTAAATTTACAAGAACAGCTTTAGGAGCACCACCTAACTTCACAAAACACATTTAGGTGCATTTTAATGAATAAAATTGATGAATTAGTTTATAAATTATCACTAAATCTAAGAAATATAAAAATAATGTCTCGTACTCTGTTCTCATTAAACCTCTCTAAAACTTTGAGAATCTGCTCTTACTCTTGTATAAAGGTAGAATTTAAATAGCTTGTATACTTATTAATAGTATTTATAAAATGAGCGGTAACTTACTTAGAAAAGCGGCATTGCTTGGTATTAGCCAGCAAAAACTTTTTTTCATGAATCAAAAGAAAATTGAGACTTGCGATGCCTCTACCTAGTACGAACCTGAAATTTTCTAACTTTATGTATCAGACTTTGAATAGCAATTCAGTGTTAAATATTAATGCAGCAATGAAAATGGTTGAAGAGGAGGAAGAGAAAAAAGAAATTAAAGCATTACATTTATGTGAGGAGTGTGAGAAGAACTTCAGTTATAAATCTGCTCTTAAGCGTCATATCTTAGAGTAGCATTCTAACAAGCGCAAGCTCTATCTTAAGCATGATAAGATAGATGGAAAATATTTCTGCCCTTACTGCAATAAATAATACAATCATTCAAGGGATCTAAAAGTTCATCTATAAAACCATCATGGCAAGAAGTTTGAATTAATAGATCCAGAGACTGTTGAGGTCTTCCTTTAAAAAGATAGCCATGAGAGCCTTTAGAAACTTTGGGACAAAGAGTAAAGAAAGAAAATTAATTTATTTAAGCAGTAAGAAACCTCCCAGCCTCAGAGATAGTAAAAATCACTCTTAAGATGCATGCACTTAAACTTCCAATATTGAATATAATTGACCTTAAAGAGTGTAAAGAAAGTTATCTTATCTTGAGGATAAATTTGAGAAGAAAGTCTTAACAGATAAGTAGTTCGCATACAAGATATATTCGTTCAACTACTTCAAATGCGATGACAAGTATCAAATGGAATTCGTAAATGAATACCAAGCACTTACGAAGTCAAGAGATAGATAGTGCAGATTTATAATAATGCTCGATGCTATTCTGCTTGCTCAAGATCATGTAGCTTTTCGTCTTCCTCTCTACTAAATGACATTAAGAGACTACATTTAATATTAAAGGATACCAAAGTAGTTACCTCTTATTCTTACAAATGTTTGCAAAGGCATTGAGGAGCTGCACATTCTTGGATATGTTCATAGAGATTTGAAGCCTGAGAATATAATGCTTGACTTTTCACCTCTCAGAGTAGTAATAATAGATTTCAATAGATCATAGAGAGTTGAAGCTTCAGGACTTGGCAACGTGTATGGGACTCCTGGATACTTTCCAGAAAGAGAGGACTGGAGAGATGGTGATATTAAGTGGGATATATGGGCTCTATCAGCAATTATTTGTGAATGTGATATGGCAAGAAATGATTACTATAGCTGCAAAAGAGAGAAAGATTCAAAACAGAGAATACAGCAATATCTAGACTAGAATAAGATAAAAGGTAGAATGAAAGACATGGCTGAGTAGATAATTATTAAGCCTAATCACAGAGCTTTTCATACAATAGACTAAATTGTAAGTTGGATAGGAGATAAAGTTTAGAAAGCTGCCTCATGATGCTAAAGTACTGTTTGAGTGATTAATAAAAATAAAACACTTGCATTACACACTAATTTATATTACATTATAACCCTAAACCCCTACATAAACCCTATTAAAACTCTAATAAAGCATGCGTTAATAGTCTACTTTCATCAATCAAAAACTCAATCAATCAACTTCAGGGGTTTTGGGGTTTTGAATGCTGTTTGGTTTTTTGGTTATCCTGATACTATTAACTTCACGCTTGCACTGATGGTGGAAGAAGTTGAAAGAATGTGATTCCAATTTCTTGATAGATGATACCAAGCAATTTACTTTGACTCTCCTTTTATCATGAATAAATTAAACTACAATAACTTCTTTAATAAGCGAAAAATTGCCACGATGAAGCTATTCCTGGAGGATTAAGGCTATCCGATAAGAGTAAAATATCAAGCTAACTTAATATATATTGTGGGTTTCCGGGTTTTAATCTCATTAAACACTACCCCGTTAGATAATTTGGATGCATAATCGCGAGGATAAAGACATTTAGTGAACGCACCTTATCTAATTAATTGCTTTAATATTTAAATGTATCACTTTTTAAAATACAGCGATTAAAAAAGACTTTCCAAAGTCGAAATGGTACATTGGCACATTTAAATTAGATCAGTACGCCCTAATATATTGTACCTTTTTATATTGGTACTTTAGAAAGCTCCCATGTTTTTAGGGCACTTATGTGAGGAATTTGGGAGATAATATATCAATGGTACAAAAAAACTTTCCACTTTTTTAAAATTAAAAAATCAAACTTTTAAACTTAAACTAATAATAAAGTAGATCTAACTCAAATAAAATTACGATTAAAAGCTTTGCAAATTGGTTGTTGTTACGCCTACAGTTGAATTCATTTAGATTTATTAATTTGAATTTTCCCAAATCAATTATACTTTAATAATATTAATGTAAGAATAAATTAGATTTGGGAAAATGAAATAAAGTTAATTATTAATTACCTTCAATTATGTTTTTGTAAAATCTCTACAAACCCTAAAAAAATTATACTTTATAAATATCGCATTAAAATTAAGACGGTAGTTGTTATTGCCACAATAATTTTATCAATTCTCCCCAAGCGAGAAAAGCCCCTTTTACTAATATTGCGAGTTAGCTCAAAATCAAAAAATCTCCCTTCCTGGGTTGATTCAAGTATATTGCCAATAGTAAAGTCCACCTAAAATTGCGAGATTACTGTAGAATTAATTTAGATTTAAATTTTTAGTCGCTTTGGATTTCATAACTGCCACGATTTTAATATCTAATTTTAATTTATTTTCATAAATCTAATGAATTCTCACAATATTACTATTTTTATTATTATAATTATTAATTATTAAATTAGAACTGTAAGAAAAAGAACCATCCCGCCACGTCAATAAAAAGACGGTTAGCCGGTAGCTAGTTCTTAGGTTTTAAAAACCGCGGTTCAATGATGAAGACACAAATGAATTTCTTGATACTAACGAAAGACTAAGGGGCAAAAGAGTCTTATCAGTGAATCAAGAAATAGGATTCGTCAAAAACGCAATCTCCGCGTTGTCCCGACTTCTTCTAGAGAATGACTCAGACTCAGACATTGATATCTAATATGGCAAAAAACACGTGTTCAATTCTACTACTAGATACCCCACAATCATATCAGATTCTGACCAGAATTCGGTTCAGAAATACGAAAGTGAAGAGGACCTAGACAACTTTGATGATATCTTTGACCACTTATTATAAGCCATTAAGAGGATCACACCATAAGAGCTATAACAACTAGACTCAGAGATACCATAGGAGGAAAAAGAAACAATAAACAAACAAAAACTTGAGACTAATAAAGTCTCCAAAATTTCCTCAGAAGCCATCTCTCACCCAGATCCACTCACTACAAAAACATCAATGTCAACAAAAGTAAAGGATATTTTATGACTCAAAGAGGAAGTAAGAAACTAGGTAAGCGATACGCACCTAGAAAGAAAGAGCACTACCTTACTGAATATGGTACATACCTGATGTAAAATCCTGGAATGAAAATCTACAGATACCTTAATACAGGAATCCATGACTGTGACACTCAACCAAAAAGCTTTTATACCAAATAGGACCCAATCATGGACCTTAGCTAATACGTCATGACAAAATACGATTTTGAACCAGGATACCGACAGAAAATTATTAAGATAAAGAAATCAAGATTTTAATAATAATTTTTATCGACCATAATTGAATCCAAGTCAGTGATTCCTAGAGATGTAGTCCCATGGTTACTAGTATAACCCAAGGAGGGACTAGATCTAACTAAGAGTTCGCTAAAAACGGAACCAAACGCTCTCCATCTTGAAATAACATCAACTAAAGAGGAGACAACGGAACTATAAAAATAAATAGAGTGGTACTTGTCTATCTTATAGTTCCTAAAGAGAATTCACTGACCACATAGGTAGTATATAAACCCCAAACCTAAAACTTAATTATTACTATTAAATAGGAAAAATAAGTGGATCCAACTCTCTAATAAAGACTTAACCTTTTTACCAATTAAATAAATAATAATAATAATTATCTCAAAAGTTTAAAGACCACAAGCACAGTACGACATGGAACTAGTAGTCATATACGACAGAAGAGGATTTGAGCTCACCACAGCTTTAATCAGATACGTAAGCAACCACATGTTCCAGCAATTCAACATGAAGCACCTGTTCCAGCTAGTGTTCCACACAACAAATGACATAATCGACAAGGGGTTTTTCATAGGAGATCGTAGTGAACTAACAAGGTTCGTCAGGAGAACACTTGAAACTCACTACTTAAATAGAGTCAATGTGCCTAAGCCAACTCTTCATAGTCTCAACCAAGGTTGAGACTTTTATAACTTAAAAGGGCTTGTCCTTTACATATATATTACATATATATTCATCCGGGGGGCCTTGAGCCCCCAATGAGGATTAATTATTAATTATTTATTATTATTATTATTATTATTATTATTATTATTATTATAATTATTATCATTTCTTATAAAACTTCTAATATAAGCTAATTTAGTATAATTAAATATTGCCATATATAAAGATGCAATTCCCAAAAATAGAGTTCTAATCTATATATAAACAATTGTCTTTTATTAATTCGATCGAATTATTCTGATATTAAAAATATGGATCAAATAATGAAGATTCAATTGTAAACTCTGATCATATAAATAAATGGCTTTTAAGTTCTAAGAAACTGTAACATCTTTATTTTTAATGAATATATTCAATTATTATTTCTAAATAACAGTAGATATTCTTTTTAATGTTAATTATTAACTCATTCTCATAAATTAGTTATGTCTAATAGCTAATGTCTAGCATCTTTCCTTTTTTAAGAATAATCTGCAAATGTAGTAAGTTTTTCAATTGTTTGTGTAGCAAACTGGGAGTCTCACCTATTCTATTTTCCATTATTATCAACAATCATTTAGCTTTAAATTAGAATTGAAATCATCTTTGAAGAGTAGGTGAATAAATCCAAATTATATATACATATATTAAAATATTCATGTGGAAGCCTTAATATTATTCTCACTTTTAGCATGTGTTAAAAGTTTATTTGCTAATATTACTATATAAATTGAATTAACTAAAAGGAGAGCTTTAATTCAAGCATACAAAACATATAAATTAAATATTAAAAAATACAATTATAGAGGATAATAATAAAGATTATGTCATTTGGAAAATTGAGATTAAATCATTAAGCGAGGTTATAAGAATATCAATAATTTCCACAATTATGCATAATACGATTACTGTAAATAATTGTTATATGATGTAATAAAATAGGGCAACCAAATTATAAAACTAAAAGTTTTTAAATAAATATAAAAAAAGAAATGCTTCTTTTTTATTTCATAATTCAAAGAAGAAGCAAGTGAAACTTTAAAAGATATAAATATTCAAAGTTTTACTATATCAATTTTATAAATGAGTGATAATTAAATAAAGTCTAGGAATATCTGTTGCTTTCTAGTGTACTCTTTAGAAATTTATAGACTATAAAATCATCTCCTTTTTATGCAAAAAGTATTGCGGATTTTGTTGATAAGTGTTCTAGCATCTTCCATTTGAAACATTTTGCATAAAGATGATCATTCAAACCTAGCCAAAACTTAAGCTTCTCTTAAGTGTAATTAAGAGGTAATAGATATATATAATACTAATAATAATAATAATAATTAGATCACATTGAGGTCTCTGGGGACCCCCGATCTGGTTTGCTTTTTAGTGCAAATAAGGGTCAAGCCCTGTCATTAAGTTGGAGATTCTCTCCTGTATACTGAGTTTCATCTTATTTTGTTGTTTCTTCTTTTTCTTCCTTTGTTCTTTCCTTTTCCTCTTGTGTTTCTCTTGTTTCCTCTCTTCTTGCCTCTTTTGGGTCCTGAGTGTAAAATCTGGACTGTATCTCCCATGTCTTTGAATTTGAAAAAGGTGTCAAAATGCTTGACATTGATTGAGAATTTGAGTTGTTTGACGGCAATAAGCTCCTTACATCTGGTAGTACATCTGGTAGTGATTAGTAAAACGAGGTCACTTTTTATGAAGTATGTGTGTTTTTGGAGGCATTTCACATAGATTTCTACTTTTTTTATATGATCATGATAGTCAGCTGATATTGAGACGCAACTGTGTTCGTTGGCTGTGACGTTCTTTATAAGAACTGTTGTCAAGAGTTGGACAAACTTTATTATTGTGGGACTTGTCTCTTCCATCGAGTTCATTTTCTCTTTGATCTTGGCTTTGAGTTCGTCGTCGCTCTTGTTTAGCCACTCTAGAAGGGTGCCTTTTTCAGGTCCCCAAACATTGCATTTGTAGCTTAAGCCAGTTTCTTGATTTGCTTGTAGATGTCGGTGTTGATTGTGTTCATCCAGATTGAAATGCATGACTCTCTGGTGTCAAATCTATTGATCAGTTCAGCTTTAGTTATAGTCTACATATATCCGAAGGTATCAACTTATTAATTATAAGTTAAGTTTTAATTGTTACTATTTAAAAGTAATTATTAAGGCAAATCCTTTTATTATTAATTTGCTATTTAGTACCCCCTGTTACCGATGACGTATTTTACGCCTGCGTCATCGCAAAGTTTTCGGTAGTGATTCCTCATTTCTTCTGATAGTTCTGATTAACTATCTATATAGTAGGTATGTTGACTAGAGTCGTCTTTTTCAGACTCGTCCTTGTCGTAGGCGTCGTATTCTTGTGCTTCCTCAACCGAGCTCCAATCCTCTTGATCTTCAGAGTAGATTACTTATTTTGTAATAAGTCTACTGTTTCTGTTGTTGTCATTGAGGTTGTTTTCATTTTCTCTGAATTGTTTTACAAATTCTTCGAGCTCTTTCTGGTGTTAGGCATCTCTGATCTGATACCGGTCTGAGGTTGGGAAGGGGGGTGGTGTTTGTTCTTCGTGTAGAGGTGGGTGTGCTGATGTTGTTGACTGAGATCTCTCGTTCTATGTTTAAGGTTTAATGAACTTGTTGTTGATCGATACTAGTCTTAACATTTGGAAAAGTTGTTGTGTCCATAGTTGGACTTGGTCGTCTTTGTTTTCCGAGACGTATTGGAGTTTAGTCAGGTATATTTGGAACTAGTTTAGAGTATTGTAGCCTTTCCTGATTAGTTTTCTGGATATGAAAGTTAGTATCTCCAGTATGTGTAGTCCCCATTGTTCTCTGTTGATTTTTATGATATCAATTGTGTATTGTGCTAGGTGATGTAGTTGGTTATTTTCTATGTCACCTTATATGATATCTCTTTAAAGTTTGCTCAGTATACCCATTCTGTGTTTCTTATTTAATAATTTTTTAATTATATATTAATACTGTAACCACAATTATTTTGTTATTTAGTTTTGAAAACTATAACATTTTAATATTTAAATTAAATATAGCACTATATTACATATCCCTTCATACTCCTTATAAGCTTTTCACTATAAGGAGCTCTTCCAGTACTTATCAAAGACAAAAGTATGCTCTCAGTCATCCAACCTATTTCTTTATCTATTTTCTTTCGTCAAAACTATTAATCTACAGTTAAATTGTTGCTATTAATTAGTTTGTGATTAATATTAATCTAGCCCTTAACTTTCCTGCTTATATGCTTTTCTTTTTAAATGATTAGATAATCAACTCAAAAAATAAAATTATTTTCAAAAGTTATACAAGTCTTATAGATAAAATAATTATCGTAATAGGTATATTTCCATTAAATTAAGTAAATCATCTATCTTTAGATAAATCGATCAGTATAACTAATGGAAACCAAGCTATTCATTAGCAATTTAATCTTTAAATACTTGAATATTCATTTATTCTAGTAATTAAGCGAGTATAATCAAAATGAGGAGATCGTTATAAAGAAATCAAAAATGCAATGAATTAAGATTATGATCATTTCAGGGTATACTAATGTTTTTTCAACTGTAGAGATTATGAATTAAGATTAACTATTTTAATTATCAACTCTATATTACTAATCAAACATGGAGAATTCTAATTATTTATTTTTTTCACTTTTCCTGATTTGTTTGTATTTTAGCGCAGTCTAAGCGATGTATCTGTAGTAGTCTCCAACTTTTTTCTTAAATGTTTCTTAGATATCTTCACTATATCTTCAGGGTATCTTCATTGTATCTTCCTCAAAAAAATAAAAGTCAAAAAATATTAAAATTAACAACAACAATAGCAAATAGCAACAATAGTAACAACAATAATAACAGTAATTAAATCAATCTCAAGCATTATTATGAGTCTGGGATTTTTTAGAAAAAATCCAAATTTTCTAAAATTTTTAGTTTAGAAACTTAGTGATGAAGATGACAATGAAGAATATGTTGATGAAAAGCACGAAAAATCGATGAATTTAATATTTTGAAATTCTTTGGAATTTCAACTAGACTCATAATAATGCTTGAGATTGATTTAATTACTGTTATTATTGTTGTTACTATTGTTGCTATTGCTATTGTTGTTGTTAATAATATTTTTTGACTTTTTATTTTTTGAGGAAGATACAATGAAGATACCCTGAAGATATAGTGAAGATATCTATGAAAAATTTAAGAAAAAAGTTGGAGACTACAACAGATACATCGCTGAGACTGCGCTAAAATACAAACTAATCAGGAAAAGTGAAAAAATTAAATAATTAGAATTTTCCATGTTTTATTAGGAATATTAAGTTGATAATTAAAATAGTTAATCTTAATTCATAATCTCTACAGTTGAAAAAACATTAGTATACCCTGAAATGATCATAATCTTAATTCATTGCATTTTTGATTTCTTTATAACGATCTCCTCATTTTGATTATACTCGCTTAAAATCTATCTAAGAATTTAAGACTTCCTTCAACAGAATCTTAGAAAACACAGAAAAAATAAATTTGATAAAAATTAGCTGACATACTTTTATATTAACTTATTATAAAGTCTTTCCTATAGTTAATATATTTAAATATAAAGATGTTTAATGAGTGTAAATAATAAATTTTTTTAAATAGTAAAATTTAAATAATAACTGTGATTGACATATAAGAATAATATAAAAAAATAAATTTGTAACCATGGGGAAATAGAATTATATTATTGATTAAAAGAAAGGATATTGTGGTCTAAACAGGAAATTACATAAATAATGGCAACTAATATAAAAATTGGTGGGGAGAAGTTTCCTGCCCCCAACATTAAATTTTATGTTTTTTGAAATAATTTTAATAGAAACAATAAATTTCAATTTCAATTACCATAATCATGTACTATACAACATTTATTATTATATAATTTTCAAGGTACATAATTATTCTTTATCAAATTATATATTATTAACAAGGCTAAAATAAGTGTATTTTATTAATAATTAATGCAATTTTCATTAAATTTTAAATTAATTATCAAGGTAGAAATGATATTTGAAGCTAAATTTATAAAAAAAACTACATCATAATTGATGATAAAAATTCTTTGAAAATTATAAAAATTACATATTTTTATGTATGGGGCAGGAAACTACCTTTTTGGGGGCAAGAAACTTCCCCCCCAAAAATTTTATAAAAAAAGAAGTGTACAACTTTATAATAATTAACAAATTTAATTTATAAAGTGATATAAAATCAAATAAGAAATACCTGTGATCATGGAAATCAAAATATGTGAAAAATAAAAGTTATGTACGAAATAATAAATATTGATTAGTTTCATTAAAGATTTAAACATTCTCGATGATTCTATCGTTATTTTATGATATTCATAGAGAACGCTAGAAATCACACTCTATTTTAAGAAACTACAGAGCACATGATTTTGGATTCATCTATTAAACTTTTTAGTTTAGAGAATCAAGGGAAAGTATCTTACGAGATATTTTGGACTGCGGTGGAGTTTAATTTTATGATTAGGACTTTTCTAACAGTCAAGGTTCCTTATAAAATCTGAAAAAGAGGCCCAATCAGCTAAATAAGTATTTACTTTTGTTTTTTGACTCTCTATAAACCATAGAGACAATATAAACAATTATATTAAAAATAATTACTAAAACAATTAAATATAAATTGATAGTGAATATTTAAGAAAATCAAAGTCTAATACAAAATAATCAATTTTAATTGAATAATTTTTTTAAATCTTGGGTAAAATACGGGATATGTTTTAAGCCAGGCAAAGGTTATTCAAAAGTCCTAAAAATCCTAAGATAAAAATGGTCAATTATTTTCTCTTTGTTATAATGTAATCCTTGTACCCCTATATTTATTACCATTATTTTATTAATAATATAAACTCCCTTTTATTTATACTTTTTTTCATTATATTTCAATCATATATCATAAATTAATATTAAAAATATTTTAAACTCTGTGAAAAAATAAATCATAATACAAAAAATGCATAATTAAAATAATTGTAAAAAATTTGAGTTAACATAAAGAATGGATTATAATATAAAAATATATATAATAATTTTATATTATAACACTTTTAATAATACAAAATATCTAAATAAGTAAAAAATATATAAATATTAAGAATTAATAAAATTATTTAAAATATATTTGAGTCATTTTTATAAATCTCTTATACAGGAATTCGAACCAGATGTTTAAATAAAAATATATATAAAAAAGAAAGACTTAAAAAAGTTGGATAATAAAATAGAACAAGGAGAAACATAAAAACTAATATTTTAAGAAAAAAATGAAAAAAATATTTTCAAATATAGGGATATAGGATAATAAACTACTAAACCAATTGTAATTATGATATAACTTTTAGGGGGGGTTCAAAATAAAAAAGATTTATTTTAAAGTACCCAATCTCATTTTTAATGAGAGTACCGCTTTTATTCAATGGGAATTCAAACGTTGTTGATGTCAGCACTAAGATCACTCAAGCTTATTGCGTGTCTTCATCGAAGAAAATACGTGGAATTGAAACAAAGATGGTAAGATCAATCCATTGACCGCTTCTAATTTCCCTATAATAATTAAAATTTATGCAAACTTTAGCCCCACTACTGGCCATTTTCCACATATGAGGCTAACCTCTCTTTACATTTCTATGTTCTTCTTTCGCTTATTTTATAATTTTGTTAGGTATTTCGACGTTTCCTAAATTTTTTTAAAATTCATATTTTCTTTAATCCTTCATTATTAAGTTATCTTTATTGTCCAAATATATATCTCATACCCTCATATTTTTATTTTTATTAAATTATTATTTCCATCTTAATTATCAATTTTCTATTAAATAATATTTATCATATTACTACTATATTTTTTAATAAAATATGTTACTTTTATATTATTAGATCATATTTTTCAATTATAAGATTTAAATTTAGCATGTTATTTGTATAAGAGCAAATATATTATCGAATAAATTTATAAAAATCTTAATTTTAATTGTATTATTTATTCAATTTATTATGAGGGATTTTTATTCATTATAAGCTGAGAATTAAAGTTTATTATAAAAATGATAATTAAATAGGCGAAAGATGATTATATTTATTCAAAATTGTAAAGTTTGATAAGGAACTAACTGAAAATGTTATCTCATTTTTGAATAAGTTATAAACTTAATCAGATCCCCTTATTATTCAAAGTCTAGTTTTTTAATTAAAAAACCTTTCACAAAACTCTTGATGTGGTGCATTTCGGTCTATTCAGTTAGAACAATAGATAATTAAGATAAAATAGTGACCAACTACAGAAAATATAAATTTGTCCCTCATCTTATAAATTTGATACTTAAGAATATGACCAGATAATCAGTCTCAGAGAAATCTTAGCCCACAGCCAATCTAAACTTTTTGTCATGAAATTATAGTCTAGTACTTTACAGAATATTAAATAGTAATTCAATCACTCTTAAGAAAATATACTATGGCTTAGGAGTCTAGTATTACTCTTAAACGTTTTGTCATTACTACATAAGAGATACTTGTGACAACAACAAAAAAGTACAAATGTTAAGATATTATAACTTATATATTTAATAAAATCAATGTTTGTCAATTTAATCAATACTGATTTATTTTTACATTTTCAATGAAACTTGAAAATTTGTCTATAAAATCAGTTTTTAAGAAACACCTTATCAAAATATCGAATGTTGTCTATCTCGAGAATATTGATATAGAATCCCAGATAAGCCTCTTTTCCTTAAAATCTACGAAACATATGATGTAAAAAGTACCTTTTAAACTTGCAAGTCTTTCGAATAAATGGTTTATTATTATGAGTAGCCTAAGTGGAAGCTATAGTATTTTACATGGACTTTCCAACACTCAAGGTTCATTAAGGTTCCCTATAAGTTATTCAATGAGTCTAAGAATCATGTTCATTTCAGGAGCGTCGAATCACCCAAGAAACATCAATTTCTTACATTATTAGACTTTCAATTGATATTAATTATTATTTAGAATATTTTCATTATAGTGATTTCACTTCTATGCTTATTATCATTTATATACTTATAATATGCTTTTTATTTTAAATTTCCCTTATATCATTTTTTATGTTTTATAGTATTTTTACATGTAATTATCTTTAATTAATTTGTTTTATAAATCATTTCCTTTGATACTTTTGTCTTCATTAATTCATAAAAACATTTTTATTTATTCATATTTTTTTGAATGTTTTTAAGAAAATACTTATAGACCCACTCTATCATTTATTTGTTTACTTTCAATGAATATAAATATAAAATATACTAAAATATTTATCCTATCTCATTTACGAATTGCTAATTTTCTTAAGATGTTTAAACTTTAATTACTCCGTTAATTTGAATAAATTTCATACAATAATATACTATCGATTAATTTATTTCATAATAATTTTATAACTAATTGAATTCTTAGTATACTTTAGTCTATCTTAAATCCAAGTAATTTACATATTTATATATTACTATATACCATTTAAAAAAGAAATTATTTTTATATAATTTTAATTATTTTAAGGGAAAAGTTTACTAATCAATTCAAAATATCCAATATTATCAATCTTTTTATATTTTGATTTTACTTTATTTGTAAATCATAAATAGAATATCAATTAAATATGATGCTATGATGGTTCAAACTGGTAAAGTGAATATGATTTATTATGTGGAAACTTGAAACTTCAGATTTTAGAAATATTAAGACAATTTTGCAACATTAATCATCTAAATATGGTCTTAAAACATTATTAAAAAAGACATGAACTGGATGCCATTGAGGATATACAATAGCTCTGGAAAAACATGAACCTATGATAAATGGAATTAAATTGGACAACTACAAATAATTCAGAAACATCAGAAGCAATATAACGAGTTTGTTTCTTAAACTTTGAAGAATGAATTCTAAGCTGATATAACTAACAACAATTTGGAGTCCAATTAAACAATGGAGCTAATTCACTGCTAAATACTAAATATCATTATGCTTAACCAATCTTTTTGAAATTTACTAATCATTATCAAAAAACATCCAAAGATTCTAAATAGTCTAAACTTAGAGATCAGCTTACATGAGAAAAATATTGGGATAATCTGAGATTTCGATATTTAAAATTGAAGAGTAAAGTATAACAAGAATTAGAGAAACATAACCAAATAGGAATGAGTGAATTACCTGCTAATCTAACACAGATTAACATTTTTAATGAGCTAATCTGGGGAGATGACTTGGAGAAAGATCTTCAAACAACATGACAAGTAGAGAGATTGGAAGACGAGTGATAATTACTAAGACCTCAGGATTGGAGATATATAAATCTACAATTAGGTTTGTGCTTTCAAATAAGAGGCAAAAAGTGCTTCAATGAGTAAAAGAACTCAAAAAATGATTAAAAGATGAAAGTTAGTTAGATATCCTTCTATTACAAAAAGTAATATGGAGCAACTACTATGATAGACCGAAGGACTTAAATTTGAGAGAAAAAAAGTAAGAAAATTTGCCACAAATATAAAAGATGCAAAAACAAGGTAGGAATATAGTAAAAAACTGGTATCAAACAGTTTTGCAAAACCTTTCTTATAATATATGACTATAATCTTTTTATTTACTTACCTTTAATATTATCTTTTTATCTTATTATGTTTTTTTTATATGATCTTTCAGAATTTTTAACCATAAGTTTAAATTTATAATTCATCTTTTTAATTTCAATAGGGTATAAAATTCAATATAATTTATCTTTATTCTTGTAAGTAACAAACTGCTTAATAAAGAATTTTGATAACTTTATTAATATTTTTACTAAATCATATATATAGCATATAATTTATAAATTATCACAGAGCTTTAAACAAATAAAATGAATACCATTATAATTCATTGTTTTTTATTAGTAGAAATGTTTAAATTATGTCATTAATGATTAAAATTCAAATAAACTTAACATATCACTGTTTAAAACTTAAATCAAACCATCAATCTTAGTCGTGACATAGAAGTATCTGAGTGAGTTGACAGGGCAATTCCTTGACGTGGCAGTCGTGAAGTAAAAAACTCCTAAAAAATCACTTCCGCTAATACCTAGTCTCCTCCTAAAATCAAGATGTTGCCAGAATAATCTGAACAACAGAGCTCGTAAAATTCAACTAGAATAATAGGGAGTGGAGAAAAACGCTTACCGGTCCCACCGCTGCTGGAAAACATAATCCTTGTCCTTTCGCTGCGGTAGCTTCAGCACCCTAACCCGTCGTTGGTTTAAATGCTTTTACTCTTCTCATTTTTGAAGGCAGAGCGTACTTTCATTCTGCTCCCTATTACCTAGGAAGCTGGAATCAAGCCAGGTAACTCATCTAAGCAGGGAAATCCTTTCTAATTTAGTAGTAATGTTTAATTAATGAAACCGATATTCAGTTAATATAATTAATTATGGTTAAAAGTAAAAAATGAGTATTTTTCTAAATATTATTCAGAGAATTTATAAGTGTAGAGTTATACATATACCACAATAATTTTCTATTTCATGAATAATTTAGTAAGTAATTTGCAATTTATTTTGGTTTATGTCTAGAACAACTAAATTAAAGAGACAAAGCAATTATTGTTAAAATTCCCATGATATAAATAATTCATCAAAAATAATAATTATTAATAATAATTCCAATAAGTTCCAAAATTTATATATTTACTAATAAACACAGTTAAATTTACTTTAATATCAATTGCTTATATTAAAATACATAAGAACTTATCTATAATGAATGCTAATAATTGATAAATATTGAGAGAAATCTTTAGAAAATATCATCATGAATATCTACACTATGGCATTATAAGTATTCAAGATTGTTTCATATTAAGCTGCGGTTACTTATATAAGATTTATATTATGAGATTATAAAAACAAAATACTTATTCAATTTTTAAACAAGGCATATTATTATTCAATAAATATTGTTAAAGGCACATAAAATAAGTTTATAAAAGTTAACTAATTATTGGCATTTTTGGAAATAGATAAATATGAGTAGATAGTATAAAAGTTAAAGATAGTTTATCAATACAACAGGATTATCAAAAACTGATAAGATTCAAAATTAGAGGATCTTTGAGTCTAAGTTTCACTTTGTAAATGAATAATAATCATTATTATTCCTAACATTTCTATATATTCACTGTAGGTATTATATCAGGCTACATCTTATTATAATATTAACTTTGTTTTTCATAGTCAAAATCCTCTATGAAGTAATTGATTTATTTTTATATAAATTTTAAACAAGTACTCAGTTAGGCTAATTGAGGGAGAAATCATTATTAAAAATACATATCAATTATTATGATATCTAGGATCTTCATTGAATTTATTCTTACTATTAGTTATAATAGTAGCATATTATTAATTTGATATAAATAACAGTGAATTCTAGCCTATATTCTTTTACATTACCTAATTTGAATTTAAATTAATTCACAGCACAATATTTTCATTGATTAAATCAGAAGAAAAGATTGTTTAAATTGATGGTAGTAATATTTTAGACATTCCCTCAAACTCCAATCGCTTAAATCAATACAGACCTGATTGATTTCTACTGTGATTGACACACTTCAAGATTTAACTCCTTTTTTAAGCACACAAATAAGTATTTGCATTGAATTAATGTATATCACATATATCTATTTTATTTTACATACAATATTATGAAAACAACTAAATAACTATGGAAAAGTTGTTATTGAAGTAAATAAGGCGATATCTGTTTAATTAAATGAGATTCGTGTGTTTGTAATTGTACATGAATTAAAAAGCAAACAAAAAGAGTCACTCTGGGTCACACTAAAGGCAGCCTTGATTTTGAAGAAAGCTAAGTGTGACTAGCTTGGTTGTAATGAACTTCATATTCTCCTTGGAAGTCAGAAATTGAGCTTGAATTCGATTAATTTCTGCTATCAGACTATCTTTATTATTATAGTATATTAATAATTAGAATACTATAAGTATAAAAATATGTTAATAAACTTTAATTAAACATTAAATATTAGAATTATAAATGATTAAAGCATAATAAAATAAAGAGTGTTTAAAAGACTTACTTGAGAATTTAGTTAAGTTACTAAATAATGTTGAATAAATTATCATAATCAACAAACACCATCAATTTAATGAAGTATTGAACCACAGTCCTAATTATCTTAATTGGAAATATACTAAAATAATGAGATTTAATTCATTAAAATATCTACATTTATAATTAATATATTTATAAATTATATAATATCACATAATTATAATTAAGTATATGAATAAACATTTTGCTATAAATCTTCTAATCTCATCGGACATCACTACACTTAGTTACATACATTTGAATTAAACTTGAGCTAATACTCAAATTCAAATATATCCACTGTCCATTCGCTCTTCTTTTTATTATCTGTCTGTTTCCATCTGGATTCTTTGGTTTTTAAACGGAAGAAAAAGTTGGCAGTGCTGCCTATTTGACTCAGGTTGGTAAATCTGCATCCGAACTGGCTGTGAAGTTAATGTATTCCTTTGCTGCTGCTGGTTATGATGGCTATGCTAGTCAGTCCAAGATTGATTTAACACATTGTTATTTATTTTGGTATTAGCACTTTTAATTAAAAATATATTAAGATGTATTTTATATCATATATATTTTATATAAATTTCAATAAATGTAGCATAAATATATGAAAGATACATTTCTTTTCTGAGTTAAGAAACCTAATAAAACCAACAAAATGACAAAAATTAAAATATAAGCTAAATTACATTAATTATGTCTCCTGTAGTTAAATTGTTACTTGATTAATTAATAATTAGAAGTCTCAAAGTTATAAATTCATTCCTATTAAGAAATAATAATTAAATTTATATTTAAACAGAAAGCGAAGATGTTTCACAAATAAATAATATTATACAATTAGATGTATTCGAGTGATGTGGAAATTTATATGAATTTCGATTCACAATAAAAATTAAATTTACTACAAACTCTAATTTACCAGATTTAGATGATATCTTAAAAGTATAATAAAAATGATAATTAAATTTCATAAGTAAAAAGCTCTGTTTACATTGATAATTAATAGTGACTTTTTTAAAATAAATATAAAATTCTAAATGAATACATTCGCTCGATTAATGATCACTCAAAAAAGATATTATATATTAAGTAAATATTTGACTCATTTCATCGCAAGAACACCCATGCATACAGCTAATCTACTAAATTTAGGATCTTAAGCAAATGAGTAATATTTTTGAATATTTGAAAACTAACTTATGATTAATATTATATCTCCATTATACTCAAGATCTTTTTTGATTATTTTCTACACTGTTGAAGTTGGAACTCACAGCTATCTAAACCAAAGCAGATAATACTTAGCATCTAACATAGATGAGGCCTAAAAAAATAAAGAAATAGATGATAAATATGCTAAATAGATAGCATAATAACGAAATGGAGGTTTCAGTACAAATACGGGGCTCCTAAGCTTACGGAATCACTGATTTATACAACATAAAATATTCCCGGGAATCGTTCGTTACCATGCCTTATACAAAATCGCGTGTGAAATAGAGTATTCGTGATCAGCACCCCGCAAATAACAATAATGTGGGGTCGAGGTGTTTTGGGGGGGCAGTTTTATTTTGTCGAAAATGACAAAAAGTGTGCGATTCAAGCTGAGTTATGGGAAGCCAATTTTTTCATTTTTAAATTGAAAAATTTAATATAAATTTTCATCTATCAAAGTCGATGATACAATTAATATAATATTTGGAGCAGTCTTCTTTGAGAACGCCCAAGATTTATTTTTCAAAATTATTTGATTTACATAGAAGTTCGATGATTTTGTGTTAAATCTGTGAAGTTTATATAAGAATATTTTATATATTGATATATGTTTCTCTCAAATGAGCAGTATTTTGATAACTATAATATATGCAATAACGCACATTTCTTACAAAATCTTCACTCTCACATATTCCCAGAGCACAATTGCTTAATAGTAGAAATTGCCTTTGATAGAATTATCTTATCGTTTTTTATAAATTTTTAAATAATCATTCCTAATAAGAGTCACTGCCCATAGAAATCAGCTACCTAAAGCATAGGCTTTCGATATTTTTAAAAATGAATAAATTTGTAATAAAAGTCAATGCTATCACTAATAACTTCCGAGAAAATAAATACAAATTGAATGAGCAGCTAGCATTACTTCAAAAATTTGGAATAATGGGTACTTTGGAGCTTAGATGAGACAATTAATGCTCTATCCTGTCTGTTGTGAAAGTCCTTATAAGATACTGTTTTTGTAACCTTTTTCGTACTCAAACATTTTTTCATAAAATATTTTGGTTATTTGTTTCGAGATTTGATTGATTTAGGTATTGCAAACGAAGTAAGGGAGAATTCTTGCATTCGAGACCTCCTTGGGGTACCACTTGATTCTCCATTTTAAAGTGAAAGGAGGTGGAATATCCAACTCAGACATTTGTCTTAGGAGCAGAGATAATGTGATAATAAAATTTCCTCAGGCAACTCTTTGTCTTTTGACCAAGCAAATTTGCACATTTTCTGATATCAAGATAAGTCATTACAAGATTCTCAACTGTTATCACTTATCCATTTAAATGGTCACTGATTTCCTCTAAGGTTAGCATGAATTCCTCAAAGCTCTTGAAGAGCTCAATAGAAATTTCTTTTATAGATCGATCAAACTTTAGTTGATGGTAAAAATCTTTCTTAATAAACTGGTATGAATTCCTTAATTGCATTACTTTTAATTCAAGATTTGCTTGTTTTTCTTTCAATTTTATCTACATATCTTTTTATAGTTATGGAATTCACGATGACTTGATAAATCTTTCATAGAATGGCTGCAAACGCTAATTCTTTTGAAGATTATGCTTCAGCAAAAACAGGACAACATATCTTTACAGTACTTTCAAGTGCATAGTTATACCCATTAACAATAAGATTTTAAAGATTGTATAAGAGATAGTCTTTAAACTAACTATGCAGCATCGACCAATGGTGAATCACAATAACGATCCATTTCACATCTCCATAATTTCCAAGCATTATTAATATCACCATAAAAGTTTTCATTGCTAAGCTAAAATTTTTGAAAAATAAGTTGAATTTTATGTTTAATCAAAATTATGTAAATAATGGAATAAAGAGCTATTGAGAAGTTTGAATAAATATGTCCATTCATGATTGAAGTGATAATAATATTATCATATCTCATCGTGCCATTTGTAATTAAGCCCACTATATTCTGACTCGCTTCGTATGTCTTATATCTTTATGATTCTTACTATTTTAGCCCAATATATTGTGAAATCAACCTCTTCGAACCTTTGAAGGCTTATAAGCCCATTTTACTAAGAGCTTATAAGCCCTCCTTTAAAGCCCCATTTATGTATATACCTAATTAAATTAATAATTATCTATAAAACTTTATTATGTTTAATTAATTTAGTAATAAATTTACTATTAATTTAAATTCTCTATAGAGAATACTTTTAATACTAGTCCATATTTAATTTTTAATAGTATTTATATATTAAATCCCATTATTAATCATTATAATTAAGAAATTATTTAAATGGGGCTTGTAAGCCCTAATATAAGCCCTGAATTAAGAATTGGCTTAAATGACGTTTGAGGCTCGAACTGGACGAGATTGAAACTTCCTGAGCACTAATATGATATAGATTGCAGTTATAGTTCCTATGAAGACAGTCAAAATATCTTGGGAATATACATTCATAGGTCTTCCTGATATTGTCAAAATACAAAGATCTATTCTAGCAAGAGTTAAGATATTCTTAATTGCTTTGGCATCTCGATTGACGTTTATATTCAAATTCTTAATTACATATTAAATTTTATTTATTTTTAGCTTATTAGGTTTTCAAAAGTCATGGTTAGTCTATTAAAGCTGTGCTCTGTATTTACTTGCTGTTGATTAGTGTAAAATCATAGTAAGTCAACCACTTCGAACAGAATGATAAAAAATGTTATGCTCTTGCAATTAAGCAATTGTGATGCAACTTCTTCACTAATTTGATTTTATGGACTGCTTTGAGTAGACTCAAGTTTCAGAGGAGGAAAAGTACTGCTGACTCCATTAATTGAAGCTTGGACCATAATTTATGAAATGCTTATTATGTTAAAATATATTAAAAATATATTAAAGATTTTTGCTAAAAACCTAAGTATTAATAATAAGTTTCTAATCTAGATATAGATTAAAAATAAATAATGCTAAATTTTAATGATTAATTAAGAATAAAAGATTAATAATAGATGATTAATATTTGAATTAATTTATGTAACAATAAACTTTGCAAATATTTTTATGGGGTTTTAAAAAGAAAAAGAACTATTTACAGTTATAATTAATCTATATTATTTTTAATTACTAATTAAATTATAATTTTATAAAATTGATTGATATCTTAAAAGGATATTAAAACTGATAACTTAATTAAATAAAGAAAAAGCTTTGTCTACAGTGATAATTTTGTAATGATAATTTAATTGTAAGGTGACTAATATAATTATAATTATTATATATAAAAACATAATCTTAATTCAATGTGACCTATTCAAAGTCCTTGCTTTATAAAAACGGAGTATATTATACTAGTATTAAAACAATATTATTGAATTGGCATTAAAATCAATGATTTAATATTAACTTGATAGCCTGACTAACTCTTATATTTATTGATAAATATAAATAAACTTGTTGTGAAAATGAGATACTGGTGAAAGTTAAGTTGTTTTAAGTCATATTTTATTTAATTACTCTGGAACTTTGAATAAATTATGATTTATAATCAGATAAAAAAAATAATTTATTTCTACTATTATATAAGTCAAAACTTAAAAGGAAAACTACCCTAATCTCTAAACAAATGAAGGTATAAGAAGGTATATCTTACTGTCAAGTTTCGGGTTCCTTAATCCAAAAT